>OZ007581.1:32631456-32923956 GCA_963931925.1 Onchidella celtica
ACTTAAATTAAGTTTTCCAATTGAAAGAACTCACTTTCCTAAGAAGTTTGATACCAAATTTGTCTCTGTATCTCAATATTTGGCAAAGTTATGATCATCTGAATTTTCATGAAACACCACAGGTGCGTTATCACTGCAAACAAACCAAACTAAACACATTCTATTTAATACAGACAACAAGCCCAAATTTTTCCAAGGGTTTAAATTATTAATAAGTGATCTTTTATTTGAATCAAAAATGCCTCCACATCAAATTTCACTTTTTGACAAGGAAGACAAAAATGTCAAAATTTATCAGTTTTCACTGCTATCATAAAACATCAACAGATTGACATGCAGAAGTAAGAAAGACATCATTGTGTTGGTTATTCGAAGGCCTAGCCATAGAAGGATAAAAGAAATGGTTATTTTCAAAATCAACAGCCATATTGAAGCTTAATTTAGGAGCAAAAAATGCGTAAGTTCGCAAATTTTAAAACTCCATATAAACATAAAATCGACATACACAGACAACAAATGATTTTCCGTAGCCCAGGCAAAAATATACCAAAATAAAGGTTAGTTATTCAATGTAATCCAAATATCAGTAAATTGTAATTTTGAGTCGGTGTGATCAGATCCATCTTGAAACGATATATGGGTGTTACTCAGCTCCCGCAGATTAGCGATTTTGGCCGTTAAAATGTCCGATAGTGACTACTTTGGACTCATAATATTAAAGTTATAACAGTAATTTCATGAAATTGAAAAATAACATTTGAAAGAGGTGTTATTTTCAATGTTATTATTGGTATGTGGCATTTTAAGTTATTTTATTTTGGTGCTGAGCTACAGAGGAATAAGAACGGATCGCGGCAGTGCCGATAACCACCGTGATTTTTGCAAAAGGGAACAATGCAATAATCTGACATTTTGGAGAGAAAACTACAGTTTATTATGCGCAGCCGTCACTTCATGGAGCATCAGTATAGGGCAAATCAAGCGGTCACTTCCGGGATCGGCTGCTGTTTGTTTACCTCCAGTTATTGCGCGCCCCCTATCGGATTAAGGGGAAATAATTTCAGCAAAATGAGCCATTGTTGATGGTGACTCAATTCAAAGTCAATTTTGAGGCATTTACCCTTCTCAAACAGGGCTATCATTTGGAAAAGGAACAGTAAAGAGGTTAAACTTTTCAAAATTACTTAAAACGCAAAACCGATCAAATTGACCTTAAGATGCCTTTTAGCGATTTTCTCGAATCGGTAGTGCCGAAATGTGCCTCATTTTGTCGGCCGGCTACACATATTATCATCTTAAATATGAATAGATCCTATCATTCTAAGCCCGCGTAGACACAGTCAGCTTCTGCCATTATTTCTTTGGTGCATAATTATATTGCTGGCAGCGTTTGACTGTGTCTGACTGGGCTATGTATGATACCTCCCTTAAGTTGCAGTTGCCAACCGGCGGAAGCGGCACATTTATGCGTGAACCTGATCAAAATCGGGCTTAAGGTGAGACAATCCCTTCTTCGCATCTCTAAAAAAAATCGTGCACACCATCTGCGCACTGATCGGGCGCGGGGCCCACAGTGCATAACTTGAAAGAATGCTTGATATAATGATAAACGAATGAGGCGGATTTGTTGCAGTGCTACTGCGACTAAAAAAAAAAACAAAGAAAAAAAAAACCCTAGTTTTTCCTACAGCGATCTAAGTTAAAATTACAAAATAAGTGATGTCAATCAAGGCCTGTAGCGATAGCTGAACAGTGAAAAAAAATTAAATATTTTCTCTATTTGGCTTTGTAAAATACTGCATCATTCATGATTTCCGCGCATTCGCCGCTATGTGGCAGTGCCAAATCTGTGCACGCTAAATGCGCTAGCTGTCCCATCTTATTGTTTCTAGTATCTTTGGTACTATACAGCACAGAATCGCCCTAATACTAATACTCAGCTTTTCTGCAATTTGTGTATTGGCTGACTAAGGCAATGTGTTGTCAGTTCTCTTCAATGACGATGCGGCTATTGGATTTGTCATCGGCCTCCTCTGCGCCTCTGTCTATTTGGTCATCAGGCTCTTTATCTTCTTCAAGTTCCAGGTAAAACCTAAAGGTGAGTCACAATTCTTCAGTCCGTAACAGTCAATATGCCCACACGTTTCACTGGTCCTCATGAAATAGTTCTTAGTAGACTCCGTATGGGTCACGCCCACGTAACACACCTTTTTTTGCTGGTGTGGGGGAGTCCCCCCCCCCACCTCCCTCCCCCACCCACCCACCCAACGTGTGGCATGCAATTGCCAACTATCAGTAAAACAGTTTGATTCAATGAGTAAATTGCATGCATATCCGAAGAAAAAAGAAGACACTGCGCCTGCGGATCGACGAACGAAATATTTTCTAACGTGGACCCACAGCGCGTCCTGTACTTTCAGAAAGAGGCTGAGATCTACAACTTGACTTTTAAACTTTTATACTCGTTTACAAAACTCTTTTCAGATGCATACAAAACAACTTTTGAAAAATTTTACCAATGTGATAAAATTTATACGGGGCTATTTTAATTCTGTTCGTGAGATTTTGGAGCTCTGAACACGAAACATCAATGAAGTACCCGAATGGACTGTGATAGGCGCAAAGTGGCCGTTATATTGTCGACGCGGCGTAAAACTAAAACTCAAACTCAAACTCAGACTCTGAATTTGTTTGTTATCGTAACTAAAATTTTGGCATGCAGGTCTAAACTGTTCTGGACATAGGGGAAATCTATTTCTAAATCTCTGTAATGTCTTTAATCTTATTATTAAAAAAAAAAAAAATAGTGGCGGGACTAATTCATTGTGGTGCAATTTTGCCCCTTTTTTTTTGCTCGACTCTACAGCCTAAATGACAGTTTCAAAAATTATAAAATTAATTTCCTCAAGTGTCAACTAATCCAGTCCAATCGCTTTTGTATCGATCGATTGTGTTGATTGAAGTTTCAGGTATTTTGAGGTAAAAAGTTGTAAAAATTATGTAAAATACAATGATCTTTGTTTGGGCTCCCTGTAGTAAGCGCACCGCACCGGAAACGAGTTATTAATACGCGTTCAGTTCGGTGCGCACAATTTCCCTACCCAGATTGGCAGAAAGGAGTGCGTAGTGCTCTGGTGCGCATGAAAGCTGTAGTAAGGCTGCAGAATATGGGAAGCTTTGTAGACCAAAAAGAAAGAGATATAAAACAGTGGGTTCACAGGTTTATCCCGGATAATGCCGGGAACTCTATCTAGTTGTTGTTGTTTTTTTTTAAAAACATCTTTTTGCGGTCACCTATCTGTACTTTTTCGCCCTTGAAATTTTTTTTGTTGGTAATACTACATCAGGCTTGGCAACTTTTCATGATACATGTCATGATCTACATCCTTATTTGTTCTTTCTACAATTTTCTACCGGAGATCTTTTAGCATGTAGAAGAGGTATAACAAAATATGCATACCCGGCACTTGTTTAAAATGCGCTGTGGCACTTATCAAACTATTCTACAGGTCCTATTTATTCTCTTTATTATAATACTGAAGCCGCAAAGGTTTAGCGTCAAATTTCTCAGTTGTGCAAGAAAGTGGAGTTGGAACAAATAAGAACTAAGCTCGTGAACTGCTGAGCATAGACAATCCCATGCAGGGCGTAGGACAGTAAAGTTATTCTTACACACTTGCAGAACACACTAAATCGTGTGAACTTACACACCAGCGCACCACAGTAGAACTGAATACTTTGTGATTTCCTATCCGATGTCGATCCGATCTATACTTTGTTTTCTCTTTAACAAATTGGGTTGCGGGATGACAAAGGAACATAGGCTATGCATCTAATGAAACAGCATTACTGGAAGTCCATGCAAAATTTCCCTGAGTGTTTAGAACATCAGGGTTTTATTGTGGCTATGCATCTGAAAAAAAAACAGATTACTGATAGCAGAGAAACAGAATACCGAAATGAACCATTCCTTCTCTCGCTATAATTATGTCCACAAATTGCGCGCGTATAAACACGGCGAGTACCACTCTTTTCGTTCAGTTATGAAGGGGTGTGGTACGAATTTGTTGCATTGTTGACATCGATGATACGCGCTCAAGTCGACGGACGGAATATCACGAATTGATGCATCTCGATGTCCTGTGTCTCGGCTAGTAGTCCATGCCAATTACCTCCTTCATTTCTAGAACGCCAAGGCTTTGTCATGAGTATTCACTGCTCCCCTGGCCCTACGCTCGTACAAGGGGGCAAGGGAGGGAGTGGGTTGTATCCAAGGTTATGAAGAGGGTACATAGAGGAGGGGGGAAAGGCCAAAATCACGAGTACCTACCTCATGGTAGACCTCTGTCTCTGGTGCTGGGCTTGTATTGTGTCAGAAAATTGATGAAATATACAAACCACAGAAAGTCTGAGGGATCGCAGGAAGGCTTGAAGCAAAGTCAAAGTATGACAAAAAGAAAAAAGTTGTAAGTAGCAAAGCCTCGCGTAAGAAATAATACTTGGTGTGTCTTCCCTTTTCCTTTCCATTTTATTGCATCGTGTCTGTATCATTTCTTACGCGAGGCTTTGCTACATACAGCTTTTTCTTTTTATCACATTTTGTCTTTGTACTGTGTGAGTCAATTTTGCTATATTTTAGCACCACCACCATCCGAACCGCCGTCTGAACCACTACCACCGCCTACCCCACCGGGCAAGCCCCGGTCAGAGAAACCTGCACAAAAACCCCAGCCACAGGTTGCAGAGATGACATCCTTGTTCTCCGGTAAGTGTTTCCAGTCTCATGAATGCAGGTTGTGATCTCCCACTGTTCAGGTTATCAGCAGAGCGTAAATGCGCGGGCACCGCGGAGTCACTTTCACCGCACCATCCTCTCACCAACGTCTCACCATTTTGGTGTGCACCAAAGGAAGTGAGAGGACGGAACAGAGTGGAGACGCTTTCCCCTCCCCTGTCACCGTTCAAGATGGCGGCAGCCCTACAGCTTATGCTTCTGTTTTGACTACGAAGACGACGGCAAAACAAGCGTCGTTATTGGGTTCACCGCATTCACCAACGCCGAGATACATTCGGAGAATATCATCATTTGATGAATGAGGTGCTGAATGACAAAGAAAAGTGCTTGCAATACATCAGAGTGAAACCAGCAGCATTTCAGTGTCTTTACAAGAAGATTGGGCCATACATTGAAATTTCTGTTGCTGTAGTTGGGATCAGTCTTGTCAAAAAGACCTGGTCCTTTTTGGACAGCAGCAATTAAAACTTCAGGTTCCATGTTCACTGGTCAACAATTGTCTGACGTCTGGTGCGAGAAGGTGACTGGAATTTTAGTGCAGCACCAAGTTAGCAGGCCCCAACTATTTTTGGTGCGCGGTTGGTGCGTGGTTGGTGATGGTGCGGGGAGAGGGAGCGGCTTCCACTCTGTTTCGTCCAACTGTAATAATACGGATTAAATTTCATCGTCGACAAACGGGTGACTCTTTGGTGCTGGTGAGGCGATGGTGCGGTGAAAGCGACTCCACTGTGCCCGCACCTTAAGAGGGTATGATACTAAGCCGGAACGGCACAGTCAGCTGCTGGTAGACAAGAAATGCACACCATAATTTCCTATGCTTTCTTAGAAAAATCCGGGAAGACCCTGTCATACTAAACCCGGAACAGAACAGTCAGCTGCTGGCAGACAAGACATGCACACCATAATCTATATTAATAAAAGTGAAACCTTACGACAATTGGAGCGCGCCTTTCGCTACTCCTCTGTTAATGCTGATTCGGTGGCCCTCAGATTTTATACAACGCTCTGTATAGACTGTCGTCGTGTCCCCGGCACAGAAAATAAAAAAATAATTAATAACTCGCAGAACGTTTGTATTAGTTTCTAGGTTGCGACACATTGGTGTTCGGTCTATTTTTTCGGCAAATCAATGTAACTAAGATTGGTTCCGGTATAGACTGTATCACACTCACCAAACAACTTCCGGTTAGGACTGGTTTGAATGATGAGATTGAGTTCTAAGACTATCAAGTATAAAACTTTATGTGTTCTCAATGTGCCTAGACTGGGAAAAAGAAAGGGTCTGGAATTGGGAGAGTGACGCTGCAGGGCCAGAAGTACAGGTTTGTGTTTTCAATATTATTCCTAGGAAAATATCATAATATTTCTTTTCCATTAACACATGACTTTATCACTTCCTGCGATGTGCAAACTAACCGTGCGCAAATCGTATCCATTTGACGGATGCTGGCGGGACGCGCAGGACGTCAAAGCGCAAAAGGAGAGCAGTAAAACGTATCTAAAAACAAACAAACAAAAATAAAATAAAGCTAAAGGAAAAGGCAAAATGAAGCAGGTCCGTAATAATCACCCAGAACTGAAACTAATAAATCGATTTATCCCGGGCAGGGCCGGGAACTCAGCTAGTTTCCTATACTTTCTGAGTAAACCCGGGAGGACCTTAAGTCCGAAGCGGCACAGTCAGCTGCTGGCAGACAAGAAGTGCACACAACGTACGTCCCCCAACTTTTTTTGCGCAAGGGGTACGTATTTTAAAGCCTTTTGTGACTCCAGAGCCAAAGAGCTACTCCCGAAATGCTCCTTGACAACAGGCTTAAGTAATCATGATTAATTATTCTTTCAGTTTTTCTGTTTGTTTTCCTCCTGTTTTTTTTTTTTTTTTGGGGTTGAAAGGGTATGGGGGGGGGGGGGGGCAGGGTTAGGGATTCGATAAGATTTAGGGTTGAGGATAAGACGTGGTTAGGGATAGTACTTATACGTACGCGCCCCTAGCGCAAAACACTTGGGGTGAGTACGTAGTATAACTACAGCCTTCTTCGTGTTCACCCTTCTCGAAATCAAAATGGCCTGCGGGGGGGGGGGGGGGGGGATATCGCCCACGTTGTGAACCACTAGTCCACAGGCTTCCGTTGATATTTTTTCCGCAAGACAAGGGTGAAGCACCAGTTGTTCCTTGGATCACCGACGTGACTGGGGGCAGAGTTATCGATCGTTCCAATGAAGTATACCCATCTCATCAATTCTGGTAAAAGAGGACTGTCTCCGGGACTTCTCTCGAACTGCTCTTGGCCAGTCAAGGACAGGC
This sequence comes from Onchidella celtica, assembly GCA_963931925.1. Taxonomy (NCBI): domain Eukaryota; kingdom Metazoa; phylum Mollusca; class Gastropoda; order Systellommatophora; family Onchidiidae; genus Onchidella; species Onchidella celtica. The sequence goes on from OZ007581.1 coordinate 32,638,557, forward strand.
ATATGCAGGGATGCTATGTCACGTTTGATTATTCTCAAAAAGCACGCTGTTCCACTATCAAATAAAAATACAACTACAAATTATTAGCCCCATGGCAAATAATGACCATGTTGGTATCACATTGTGTAGTGAATAAGACATTAATTTTTAGCAAGATTCTAACTCCCTTCCATCAACTTTTGAGAAACTGATGATTGAAGCTCCATGTGCTCAGAGCTATTGGAGACGGGACTTTTTTCCTTTTTCAGTGATACTTAAAAATCACACGCCGAATCCACTTGATACTTTGATACACAATGGAGAAGGCCCGTAGAAGTAGTATGTTGTGTTGAACTCATTTCAGCCAAAAAGTGGAGACAGAACTTTGTCATTCTAAGGGGATTAATGGCAGTCGCGTTGTTATAATATAGTTAACCACAGTTCACTGAAGCCATCTTTCCGGAATCTACACCCCCCCCCCCCCCCCGCCCGCTCCTCCACCACCCCCGAATTTACCGACTAGCCAGATTTGTTTATTTGCTGAGATGTGTAACCATTCTTCTGCATTTTGTCTTCTGAACCCAACAGAGCTTGTTCTTTGTATATGGCGACCTTAGCTCTTGTTTGTTCTATCTCCCTTTACTGAAAAACTGGAGATCTTTTAGTATGTAGAAGAGGCATAACAAATGCACACGTTAACACTTGTTCGAAGTGCTTTATGGCGCTTATCAAACTGTTTCACAGTTCCGATTTATTCCGACCCCTCATCAGAATACTAAAGCCTCAAACGTTTGTCGTCGACTTTCTCAGTTGTGCAAAAAGTGGAGTTGGAACAAACAAGAACTAAGATCTCGTTTTTCCCGGGCAAAGGCGGGGATTAATTAATGCTTATTCTCTGTAAATGGCATGGATAGGAGCATTTTATAGATCTCATAGGAACTATCTGAGTCCTTCATGGCATAATTATGATAACTGAATTTCCGAATGGGGGCAATAGGCTTCACCAATTTTACCAAAAATTCCCAAATTCTGTGACCTTAACCTTGCTCTTAAGTGAGACAAACATTGCATTCCGTACTAGTCAGTTGATCTATGAGTAGTCTGAGCTTTACTCATGGCCAGTTGTTTGCCTCACCTTCTCCACTCACCACTCTTTTTGATGGCTGACCTACATTCAACTAGCTGGGTTTTCGACCAAATCTTGTTTTCGACTATTTTAAGATATTGAATATTCATTCCTTATTGCTTATCAACCCATCCCCTTCTTCTTACCCTCCCTCCAAACATTATTACAATGTACATGTATAACCACGCGTACACACTTTCTTAATGCTTATTAATCCCCCCCCCCCCTCCTCTCTTCCTTCAACCAAATTATATATTCTAACTATATTCATTCCCTAAAGCTGTGTTTTCACGTTTACGGAAACGGCAACAGCAACGGAAACGGAAAGGTCAAAAATCCATTCAAAAAGTAAAAACCAACTGTTTTCATTTGTCCGGAACCGCCGTTTCTGTACACATAAAAACATTCTTTCTGTTTCACTACGTTGTTTTTTTGTTTTTTTTTTGAGATTTCCGTTGACGGTCCTGTTATCGTACACATGAAAACCCAGCCTAATTCATTTCATTTTCCTTCCCCTTCTTTTCTTAACACCCACTCCCCCCCACGACCCATGCTTTTGATTCTCAGAGCGCGAAGAAGTCTCAATTCTGGAGTCCTCAGTCGGCACGGCGACGAATGCTTAAGGGCCAGCATCATAATATATGGCCCTGCACGAGTTCAAGGACCAGAGAGGACCGCGAAAAACGTGTAGATATTATTTTGTGATTGTGACAATGCGCCATTATTTTTTCTTAATATGGAGAATATGTGTTTAAAGAAGGATTGGAAGACCAAAGACAGTGTGCCAATCTGTACGCATTTCTGGGTTTGATTGAAATTATTTCAGAGTCGTTTGTAGGTTCTTCTGCCTGTGGAACAGTACAAACGGATATTCTTTACCATAGCGACCTACTTTCGGCTTCATGCCAACAGTGGTTTCGATGGGTCTCCCCTGCCTCTCAGAGCAAATCGACCAAAAGTGGTTTCTCTCTATATAAAGACATACTCTCTGATATTATGTCCACTGTGAGGTCAATATGACACATGGGGTCGGGGGGGGGGGGGTTGGTATTACAACGTGTTTTCGTCCGTGGGTTTGAAAAAAAAAAAAAGAACGAAAGCAAAACAAAAAAATCATCATCATAATAAACATTTAGTAATTTTAGTAACGTGGACTATATATCAATTAATTAATTCATTTATAATAATTTTTTTTTTTTTTAGATAGTGAAGCTAGGGTATGAGAAGGGCCAGAAAAAGCAGCGATACAAACACTGGTAACAGAATAGGTAGCCTACATACTGGAAAATTGCATGTTGAATAGCCTACTTACTCAAATATTTCGTGTTGAATAGCCTACTTACTCCAATATTTCATGTTGAATAGCCTACTTACTCAAATAATTATTTCATGTTGAATAGCCTACTTTCTCCAATATTTCATGTTGAATAGCCTACTTACTCCAATATTTCATGTTGAATAGCCTACTTACTCCAATATTTCATGTTGAATAGCCTACTTACTCAAATAATTATTTCATGTTGAATAGCCTACTTACTCAAATATTTCATGTTGAATAGCCTACTTACTCCAATATTTCATGTTGAATAGCCTACTTACTCCAATATTTCAAGTTGAATAGCCTACTTATTCCAATATTTCATGTTGAATAGCCTACTTACTCAAATATTTCATGTTGAATAGCCTACTTACTCAAATATTTCATGCTGAATAGCTTTGAAAGATGCAGCTGTCATACTAACAGAAAGAAGGAAAAAATGAGAGTTTCAGAGGCAGGTCGGGAATTAGGCCACAGTGCCCGAAGCTAAAGGAGGCTAGATGCCTTACGTTTCAGGTGTTAGCAGGTCCAAGAGATTTAAAGATGCAATAATGTATTTAGGCCCGAATGCCCCAAGCTATGTGAAGCTGAAGAGGCCACACTTTTAGTGTTAACAGGGCCCATGAGCATCAAAGTGGCGGGACCGTATTTAGATCCACCGGCATCAAAGAAGCAGGGCTGTATTTAGGCCTCAAGGCCCTGGGCTTAAGGAGACTAGATGCCCTACTTTTCTAGTGTTAACAGGGTCCAAGAGCATCAAAGTAGCGGGGTTGTATTTAGGTCTGAATGCCCTAAGTTAATGGAAACTAGACACGCCCTGTTTTGCCATATTAATATAACAGAGAATTAAGCTGTTGGACTTGACAAATGTGCTCTTGCACTACATAACCTAAACCATGCACAAAGAGAAAGGATGCTCTAAAGAGTTTTTAAAAATAAGCCTCAAATCATTCCGTTCCATAACGTTTTATTGTTGGTTTTCCTAATCTGAGATTTCTAGAGGCCTCTTCAAGCGGCGAGGCCCCGAGCTATGGCTTTCATAACTTTTCTCTCTTTTAATCTGAACTTCTTAGAGGCCTTAGGCTTTGAAGCCCCAAGCTTTGGTTTGCGTTGCTTTTGGTTAAACCTGCCCTGTATAGGAGCAAAGATACCAGAAACAATAAGATGAGAAAACAGTAGGATGAGACACACCATTCTTCGCGCCTCTAAAAAATTATGCACATATTTTGCGCGCTGGTCGGGAGCAGGGCCCATGGCGCATTGTATGAAGAGAATGCTTGATAAATGATAAATTAGTTGTGCGGATTTGTTACAGTGCTATTGCGACCAATACAGTGATCAAAGTTATAATTGCAAAATAAGTGACTGCAACCAAGGCCTACACCGAAAGTTGAGCAATGGACAAACCAATATTTTTATATTGGTTTTGTAAAATACGGCATTGTTCATTACTTCCGCACATTGGCCGCTGGGTGGCGGTGCGAACTCTGTGCACGCTATGCGCGTTAGCTATCTCATCTTATTGTATCTGAGTGTCTTTGAAAGGAGAGATTGAAGCTTTAAGATTAGTTCAGATTGAACTTATAGAGCATAACTGTACTCGATGTGCTTGTGTGTTTCATCAGTAATATCCATTTCTTCCCTCGGTCAGTGGCGGACCTACATTTTTGGGGCCCTGAAGCTTGAACCGCTAAGGGCTCCCTTCTCAATCAGCAACAGTAGGGCAACATCCAACGAGGTCCAAAGGCCTTTGATGCCCTTGCAAGGACCCTGAGGTTATTCACTCATTAAAAAAAAAACAACGTTTCTTCACAGCCCCTCCTAGATTAGGGACCCTTAAGCTTCATTACTTTGGTAGGAGATCTGCCACTGCCCTCAGTGATTGAGCATTGCGATTTTTATTATTATTATTATTAGTCTTTTTATCCAAAAGAGAATGTACATTTATTATACACAGTATTATATAAATGATATCAATGAATAAAAGTTCAAGATTTGCAGATCGACCCAGGCATTTGAGTGTCTGTAATAGAGAATCCTTTGTACAGTGGTCACTCCGTTGCACTTTCGTCCTAACTATCTATACATGCTTGCCTGTGAATCTGTTGCTAGATTGTCGTTACAAGTACGTACGTACGTACCCCATGTGTTTTGCGCTAGATGTACGTATTTTAAAGCCTTTTGTGATTCCAGAGCTAGAGAGCTCCCCCCAAACATGTCTGTTTGTCTGTGTGAAGCCATTGTTCTCCATGTTTGTTTGTCTGTGAAGTCACTGTTCTCCATGTTTGTTTGTCTGTGAAGCCATTGTTCTCCATGTTTGTTTGTCTGTGAAGTCACTGTTCTCCATGTTTGTTTGTCTGTGAAGCCATTGTTCTCCATGTTTGTTTGTCTGTGAAGCCATTGTTCTCTATGTTTTTTTGTCTGTGAAACCATTGTTCTCCATGTTTGTTTGTCTGTGAAACCATTGTTCTCCATGTTTGTTTGTCTGTGAAGCCATTGTTCTCCATGTTTGTTTGTCTGTGAAACCATTGTTCTCCATGTTTGTTTGTCTGTGAAACCATTGTTCTCCATGTTTGTTTGTCTGTGAAACTATTGTTCTCCATGTTTGTTTGTCTGTGAAACCATTGTTCTCCATGTTTGTTTGTCTGTGAAGCCATTGTTCTCCATGTTTGTTTGTCTGTGAAGCATTGTTGTGTCAGTCTAAATTTCTGCGAATTAGTTGCTATTCTTGAGGGTATTTCTGTGTCCTGTTTATTTGTGTCTTTCAGTACACTGCCAGTATGTTTTAGAGAGAGAGGGGGGGAGAAGGAGAGGGAGAGAGAGAGAGCGAGAGAGAGAGAGAGAGAGAGAGAGAGGGAGAGAGGGAGGGGGGGGGGCGAGTGGGTGGAAAATAAAACAAATGAGGAAATAAATCAAAGATCTCACGACATGGTTTTATTTTCAAAGTGGGCTAAAACGTAATACAATTCAAGGAAAATTATGAAGCAAATGTTGCATTGTTTGAAAAAAAAAAGTGAGCGTTGTATGTCAACAAATAACAGCAACAAATAATGCATGTCCAACAGACTTGCAGAGTGGAATTTTGTGGTTGAGTCCGAGAATTCATATAAACATTAGATCTATAGCTAAACATAATACATGTATAATGTATGTATTTTTGTCCATGAGTAAAGGGGTTTTCTGGCTCCAGCTTAGTTGCATGTAAGAAACTCGGGTTCTAACTTGTTTTTCTCTTGATTAAAAATGATAGGCTAGGAGAAAAAACAGAACACAAGGGGACAAGGTGGTCTAGAGGCAAGGTGCTCGCCTCTCATGCCAAGGGTCCCGGGTTCTAAACCCGGGCAGTGCAGGCATGTTGGAAATTGGATTTTTGTCATATTTTCAAGTCCCTGGTCCATAGACTACAGCAAAGCGTTCGACAGCGTTAGGCACCATCACCTGTTCGATATAATGATTAAGATGGGATTCCCGAAACACCTTGTGACCCTCATCGCTGCACTATACCACGAACAAAAGGCAACGATTAGATGGAACAATGAGAACTGTCCATATTTCAACATTGAGAAAGGAGTCAGACAGGGTTGCATACTTTCACCTCATCTTTTCAATATTTATACTGAGCAGATCATGAGAAACGCAGACATAGAAAATATGGGAATAAAGATCGGAGGCCGAAACATCACAAACCTTCGCTACGCTGATGACACAGCTCTTATTTCAGATAACATCACCAGCATGAAAAGAGTGTTGCACAGAGTGGATGAAGCGGGCAAGACAGCAGGCCTACACCTAAATGCTAAGAAAACGAAAGTCATGCATACTGGAACAGGGCACCATGAACACCAGGAGATACTAGTAAACAAAACAGCACTAGAAAAAGTGACTGATTTCAAATACCTAGGATCACATAAATCGCAAGATGGAAGCTGCTCAAAGGACATAAAAACAAGGATAGGAATGGCAAAACACAAAATGGTTCAACTAAACAACATTTGGAAGGATAGAGGCACACCAACGGACCTCAAAGTGAACATACTTAAGTGCTTGATCTGGCCAGTCCTACTATATGGTTGTGAAGCCTGGACACTCAAAAAGGCAGACATAACAAGATTGGAGGCAGCTGAAATGCGGCTTTACAGAAGGCTACTCAGAATAAGTTGGACAGAAAGGAGAACAAATACAAGCATCTTAGAACAGTTTGGCACCACCAGAAGAATAACACCTGAAATAAATAAAAGAAGACTTGCATACATCGGCCACGCAGCCCGAAACAAAAGCACGGCCCTTATGATATCAATCCTTCAAGGAAAGACAGAAACAAAGAGAAAACAAGGAAGACCACCCATTACATATCACGATAACATCAAGAAAGTCAGCCAGCTGGAAATAAGTGAACTAACTAGGAAAGCTAAGGACAGGATTGGGTGGAGGAGATTTTGTCGTGACATCCACTGTAGCAGCTAACATCGATGACGATGAAGCCGACAGGTGACAGGTGAGGTCCTATTGGGGGGGGGGGGGTAGGATCGGGTACCTAGTCTTCTCGGATAAGGACGAAAAAATTCGGAGGGCCCGTGTGCACGTTAAAGATACCTTGGCAGTTGCAAATCGTAAAGAGCAGGCCGAAAGGCCGCTGCCCGGGCAAAATTGAAAATTGAAATTAATAGATTAAAATTTATCCATATCACCCCCCCCCCCCCCACCAGCAACAACAAAATCATATATACATGTTATTAATAAATATTCAAATATTATTTGAGTTGTGTGTTGTGTGAACTGATGTGAGTTGTGAACTGCTGTGAGTTGTGAACTGTTGCGAGTTGTGAACTGCGCCTAACAGGCTGCGTTACAATTTGCTCTGAGATAGAGAGAGAGAGTGAGCGAGACAGGGAGAGAGAAAGAAGCAGTGCAGTGTGTTGAGCGCTTCGCAGGCAGCTCCATTCTGCTCTGTGGTTGACATGTTGTTTCTGTAAAGCGCATAGAGCATTTTAAATGGATATGCGCTATATAAATGCTATACATTATTATTATTATTATTAACACAAATTTAAACTTACTTCGTCACTGGCCCCGGGGGAGGTAAACCTCTATACCATTGGAACATCGGAAAGCCCCGAAAGATTCCTAACCTTTCTCATCCCGTTTACCACTGGCAACGTCTCAAAAGTAAATTTACCTCGGCCCCGTTTTATTCAGGAATTTGCATTGACATTACTACCATTAAAAACAAATTAGAAAAAAAAAAATACTACCATAAAAAAAATACTGCCATAAAAAAAAATACTACCATTAAAAAAAAATTACTACCATAAAAAAAAAAATACTACCATAAAAAAAAAATACTACCATTAAAAAAAAAAGCAAATGGTAAAGGGGAAATTTCAAAATGCAGTTTTTAACATTATTTTTTTTTTCAAATTTCAATAATACCAATAATATTAATAGTACATAATACTGTCATTTAACGTACTTATGAACAACTAAAGGATCAGTAGATTTAAATACCTCCTGGGCAGGCGATATTTACCCTATCAGGGTTAATTGATCCCAGCTTGAGAGCCCTCGGTCGAATCCATCGAAAATCAGTGATGTTGGGGAAATTGCAACACTTGATCTTATGTGGTTTAGGCATGGGTCGAAATTTTGCTGGCCTCATCAAGCAATTAAAAAAAAAAAAACAACAATACAAAAAAAAACACCCGAATTCGTTTTGACTGCATTGAAGCACAATCTGACACAATGAATGACAATTGGATCGAGTTTGACACATACCTCTCCTGGCACAAGAAGAGCACAGAGTCAAAATATCGGGATGAAATTTCGTTGATGGCTGTTTTGGGTCATGCAGCCAACATTATTCAGAATAGGTTTTTTTTTTAGAGATCGGTTTGTATCCAATTCCTAATTAAACCATTTTCCTGACAATTTCGTCACCGAAAAAAAAAAAAAAAGCCCCAACTGTAACACAAACCTAAAAGGGCGAAAAATTCACAGTGTGAACGAAATTTTACCTGACCACAAGACCCAAATAATGACTGTGTACAAATTGAATAATAATGCAATCAAGATTTCTGATGAAGAAGTGTTGGTGAATAATGCAGATGGTGTCTTTGTGCATAAACCATGTAACATATTTTGAACTCTCTCTCTCTTTCTTTCTCTCCCTCTCACTCTCTCTCTCTCTCAGCCATCCAACCGTAGAGATTTTCATTATTACATGAATAAATAAACGTTATTTCATGGCTCTCTCGGCCGCAGAGAATGTTGATCTCCTGTTTTTACAAAATCCTTTTAGAAAGACTCATTTTCAGCTGGTCGTCATAAATACAACAAAATGCCTACACTCTATTTTGGTCCTCAAAGTATTAAAGTGACGAAATTTTTGTCTTTAAACAATTCGGCCTGTCTCCGCCAGTCCACAACGCTAGCATCACCCCAGATAACTGGTCTGTTGTCGAAAGTTTTGTGGGACCTTTGTTTGCTATCGTCAGAACTATCCCTGCCACTTACGAAGATGGTTTCCTTGCTAATGCGTCTCTTTGATCCGTCTGAACTGTGACTGCTCAGTTCACCGCTGCGGGCATACCCACTGTGCACACTCCCGCCGTAAAGACTACTCGAGTCGAAATCGAAAATTGTCGAGGCTCTTCGCTGGTTGTGCTTACTGTTTTTCCGAACCAACAAGGAATCAACGTGGCGTCTGTCTGATGATATTCCAAGCTGGGCATCAAGTTTGCTGGTGTTGTTGGAAAAGCTGCCGCTGCTGCTGTCGTTGTGGCTGCTGGTCGTGTTGTTTCCCTGTCGACCCCAATTGAAAATCCCCCACAACGAGATTGAATCATACGTCGGCTCTTCCGGAAATTTCGGCCAATTAGGAAGAGACCCTTGGTCAGCCGTGGTAGCCAGTTCACCGTCTGTGTCAATAGAAGAGATGTCAAGGTCATCCGTTCTTTTCCCTGGGAAGAAATTCCTCCAGCTTTCAACTCCCGAGGCATCGTAAGGTGGAAAGTCGCATCCGGCGTTTCTATATGGATTTAAACGGTACGGGTCAACCAATGAAGCCCGCTGGAGCTCTAATGTATCATAGGCTAGGTATTTAGTCAGGACTGGGGCGTTCAGGATTCTCTGGATCTTATGATAGACATACTTGTCTGAACTGATATCGCTGTTGTGACGATGTCTGTATCCCAGATCCGGGTCTCGGGGCGAGTTCCCAACATTCATATCATCCGTAGTGGGTTTTCGTAACGGGAACGTGGAGTAGTGATTCTGTTCACGATTCACTGTGATAAGCCTGAGATCCCATAATTTCAATTTGGTATTGCAATCAAGATCGAATCCGAATTCGCAAGAGATTGACTTTTCAACATCCGGTGTTATTTCGGTTGTTTGTTCTTCGGGCGTTTCAGCTTTTCGGATACGGCCCATATCGAACTCATCAACTCGTATATTCGATTTCTCAATGACATAATCACTACCAGTGCTGCTATTTAGGGGGTCCAAATCGTAATTAGGATCAATGCAGCTTGAAGGGTGAAGTCTTTGCTGGGGGTTTGGATCCTCTGAAGTGCTGGTTTCTGAGTCCGAGGTTTTGGCTGACAAAATGACTGGTCTTCCACCTAGCATGAAAATCATTGGCTGCCTCGTTTTTCCGTATCGCTGGCGCAAAATCGTGGTCGGATCGTCGGATTTATCGACTGGAAATCGATGTTTCAACAACATGCCCGGGTAGTACAGAGAGGATTCGGTGGCGTCCGCGTTTTGACTGAATAAGGATCCGTTGTAGATATAACTGCCTGTGTTGCTATCACTTATAGAGGCTTGGTAGGTTAAACTGCCCGCATCCCACACGGTCAAATCTGATGCCGAGCTAATCTGAGCAAGATTCATAACTGACAGATTATCAATGCTGGCTTCGTCCTCTCCAAGTTTCCTCGCCCGAGCTATGACGTCGCTGGGAACGTCATACACATGGTCATCAAAAAGTGACGTATCTTCTTCAAGACTTGCCAGCTCATCCTTGAAAGGAGAGTCTGACTTTGAAGCGTCTAGCGACGAACTGACGTCATCAGTTTCTGTTGGTACTGGCGGAAGTTTGGAGTTCACTATTCTCTTCTTGCGTCCGGCACCTTTCCGCGAGTCTTCGTCCGTTTTCGAGCTACTCTCAGCCTTAGAGTCGCTGGAGCTACTTTCTGCCACAGGAGATTTTGAACTCACATTGCTCCCAGAATCCAGGCCACCGTTACTATCGTTCGTGTCACTGGTGGTCACTGTGTTCTTCACAATGTTCTTGGCCGTTGGCAGTGTGCCTCCACCTACACTCTGAGTATCCTTACCCCACGGGGAACGAGCTTCTAATGTCCCGGCTTCACTACTGTAATCCGAAGTCTCACCTGGTTGGTGGTTAAGAAAGATCATCCTATGCGGGGTTCGTGGTAAGTCGGGCAAAGTTATACACCTTTGTCTGATTTGTTCCCAAGGCTCCAATTTTTGTTTCCGATGTCGCAATAATGTTGGCGTATCATTGACAAATTCCGCCCCTTTCAGGCCAATGAGTTCGGCCGATGCCACGGGCCCAATGACATCGGGCTTCTCAGTGAAATGGATAACTCTGTTACCTTCATCATCTAGTTCAACATCATCGTCATCAGACACAGATTCCCACTCATCGGCGTCATTGAGTGCACCGTCAGAACGATTTCGTTTCAAGCCCAAAGACGTAATATCTCTTCCGAAAAAAGTTGAGTGGGATTTTTTCTTCATGAAAAAGTTGCTCTCAGACAGCTCTGCTGGCGCAATGATGGGAACTTGCACGCAGCCTCGTTGTGGTGCTGGGGGGAGATTCTGTTGCACTTCGTTGTCTTGGTTACAGCACGGAAGGCCACAAGTGTGCCCAGGTGGATTGTGGGAGAACTGAGGCTTAGGAGGTGGGTGGTTTTCTTTCGCTTTCCAGTGCCAACGCCACTTGAGTTTCTGTGGAGTAGAGGATCGTGATACTCACTGTTAATACCTAAAACACCACGATACTTCAAGAAAATTCCCAGACCGATACAAGACCATGGCACTTTTCAAAGTTAAAATCTAGAATGCGATACTTGAAAGAAAATTCCCGAGTGAGTACAAGATGATGATACTCATAGTTACAATCTAGTGAGCTATGCTTAGAAAACTTGAAAGAGAACTCCCAAAATAATCATAAATTTTCATAAATTAAAAATTTAAAATACGATGTTTAACAGAGAAATATATAGCTGCATGTACAGCAGTTTCAGGATCATGAAATATTTCAAATTTAAAATGCGGTAGGCCTAGCCTACTTGAAAGAGAAATCCCACATGATAATTGTTACGAGATCATGATACTGCAAATTTAAAGTCTAAAAACAATACTCAAGTAACTACAGCGCCATATATCTCTGACAAGTAGTTGACAAAGCTGAAGAAAAAAATGTATAAAAATATATCATGAATCCAACGACTAAACCTCAAACGTCTTTGCTGTCATAACAAAAGTGCCCATCCTCCAAAACCAAACCATCAGAATAATTGCTTTAACAAAGACTTATTCCCGCAAATCGATCCAGTTTCAGTGTTGAAGATCCCACCCAGTTGAACATTCCATACTTGTCTCTGGGGTTATTCTTCGGGAAACAAACAAAGCATTTGCGGTCTACCTGTCTGCACGTGGTGAAGACCGCAATCAGTCTCACTTGCCATCATTACTCCGATGGAAAATTCTGCAGTTTGCGACCTCGATGTCTTGTTGTTTGTTCCATCTCCATTTTCTGAAAAGCTGCAGACGCTTTAGTATAACAGAAGAGGTAACAAATGCACACTTTGACACTTGTTTGAAACCCGTTGTGGCACTCGTCAAGCTGTTTCACAGTCCTTCTCACAATACCAAAGCCGCAAACGTTTAACGTCGAATTTCTAGGCAGTTGTGCAAAAAATGGAGTTGGAACAAACAAGAAGTATGGTCGCGAGTTTCGCAACTTTGGAAGAATTTTCTGCTTTTCTTTTGTCTTGTGATCAAATGCCCATAGAAAATGTACTGTAGGGTAGTCAGCGGTTGACCACTTGTCAGATGGGTGTTCTGATCTTTCCAAGATTCACGGTAGTCTCGCTCTCCTAAGAATACGTGTATCATTTTCTTTATTGGTGATAAACTGGACAGTAAATTGAAATGGATACCAAGAACTATATATTCGACTTCGATGAGCAAGAACAGCTGACGACACTGGTATTCTTTTAGTTTTCGAGCCGAGCGTTCACTTTAGCAAACGGCTTTTCATTTTAAACATCTCAAAGTATGTCGCCCAAAGGTACGGGCTCGCATTTTACGCCAGTCATTTTCTTTGACGATGTCACAATAGATTTTTTTTTAATGTCACTAATTTCCTTTAAAATAAAAAGAAAAAAAAATCTTTATAGAATCCTTTGGCAAATCCCCGAAGCCACCTCAGCTCCTATGGCAACCAACCTGTTATACAGTTTCCTTTCAGATTGAAGTGGTGCCTTTTGTGCTAATTTTCCGTTCATGCAGCTGGCTATTTACTCATAATCAAGTAAAGAAAACAACAATAACAACAATAAAACGTAGCCCACTGGGTCAAGTTTGTTTTACCTCAGTTTTAGCAAAAATACTAAAATGGATACGATGAGACGGCTAGTGCTTTTAGCGTGCACAGATTTCACACCGCCGTCTAACGGCAAAAGCGCGGAAGTTATGAAAAGTGCCGTATTTTAAATAGGGAAAATATTGTATTTTATTCAATGTTCAGCTATCGCGATAGGCCTCGATTGACGTCACTTATTGTGGAACCAGTAACTACTACAAATTTGTCATGGGTGTCACATTGACGACAGTACATTAACAGTACTTGCATGACAGTTCAATTAATATACTTTACTAGATCTAGCTGAGTACCTGTTCGATAAACGGGTTTGTGTAGGTTTTTTTGGGGGGGGGGGGGGGAGGGTAAAACTTAAGACGCCTGTGAACTAAGAAAGGCATTAATGCTGCATAGATATCTTATAAGAGAGATGCAACACCAAAGGACACCACTTCAGACCGAAAGGAATAAGAACAAAAGCCGAGATGCGTAGGGTCATCCCCAAAACTCAGCGATAGGACAGTACACAGTGTGCAGTGGTGCGCACCGAAAATTCTCAGGAAGTGATGATGTCATAAAAACCTAAAGCATGTCAATGAGCCTAGTGAAAATTGGGGAAACAATAAATTTCCAATAAAAAAAAAAACTACACCGATTTGAAACTTCTATTAAAAACTGTGCACCCTTACATCCATTCTGATGCACCATATAAAATTTGAAGTCTGAGTGTTGAGTGGTTCAGGAGCCTTTTGTAAACGAAAAATCTGAAGTCCACAAAAAATATTATAGTATAGATCACAACCCCAGTCGCTGTGGGGAAAACTCTTGCTGTTCTTTTTTTTAGTTACAGTAGCACTGCCACAATTTTGCATCATAAATTTACCATTATATCAAGCATTCTTTTCATGCTACGCGCCATAGGCCCCGCTCCCAACCACCGTTTTTTAGTGGTGCGAATTAGTCTCTCATCTTATCATCCTTAGTATCTTTGGTTTTAATGTGACTCTGGAGTTAAACAGAACCCCCTAAATTAGTGAGACTGAAACAAAACTGTCTCGCTAGTTGATTCAAAGGAAAGTTCAAAGTCTGAGGCAACGCCCACGCGAAACAAGACTTGTGTCAGTGAGCTAATAGGCCGAAAAATCGGACCCCGGGGAAGTGCCGTGGTCGAAATCTTCAAAATTATTTAAAAGATATAAAAAGGACATAAGCACAGCCAGAATAGAGCAAAAGCTGTGCTCGACTGACAACAGAAAACCGCATGACAACACAAACCGTCATAACAAAAAGCACACATCGCAGCTCAAAGTAGGACAATATCATCCATCATTGAGTTGACTAGATCAGAAAATAATGAGTTTGGAATACGGAGGGGATGGAAATCGGCATGGGAATCAGTAATGGCTAACTCTGGCGGTGCTATGAGGGAGTTATCATACTAAGCCCAAAACAGCACAGTCAGCTGCTGGCAGACAAGAAGTGCACACTATAATTTCCTAATTATTTTCTTAGCAAATCCGGGAAGACCCTATCATACTAATTCCGGTCAGACACAGTCAGCTTCTGCCATTATTTTTTGGATACACAAATGTACATTTTGCTGGCAGCAACTGACTGTGATGTTCCGGGCTTGTTATGATATCCCCCTAAGCCAAGTGTGTTTTGTCTCGCTATTAGTGTGAGATGTGGGGGGTTACAGGGACATCGCGCAAAGGCGAGGCCGTAACAAGTCGTTCCTCTAGGGGTAAGCCAGACAAGGCTGGCGTTGACCCCACACTGGTGGCTCACCACCTGATTATTACTGCATCACACTACTATAACTGCCCATACAGCCGCGGTGTAGGTTGTGGGTAGTGTTTTAGTGCCATGCATAATAATTAGGTGGTGAGCCACCAGTGTAGGGCCTATGCCGGTCTTGGTCTGGCTTACCCCTTAGAATGACAAGATTCTAACACCTTTCCGTCCACTTTTGAGAAATCGATAATTGAAATTTCAAGTCCTCATAGCTGTAGAGGTACAGCTTTTTCTTTTTTCTAGCAATACTTGCAAATTACACACCGTATCCACTTGATATTTTGACACGCAATGGAGAAGGCCTATAGAAGTTCTGTGTAGTGTGTAGCTCATTTCAGCCAAAGAGTGGAGATAGAACCTTGTCATTCTAAGGGGACTGTCTTGTCTCACTGTTTCAGGCGGGTCAAAACTGTCCTGAGGGACATTCCACGGCAACTGATAGGATCTAGGACGTTTAGACCATACTCTTTAAGAAAGAAAAGGCCACTAAATAAATACCCAACCATTTATTTCAAACCTAGAGAAGAATGGTACAGAACTGACAAATTGTGTTTCAAATAATAAAAATTAAGATGAGTCCATTCAATTGCCTTCACTTTGGTTGCTAACTGATGGGGCAGAAAAAATACCAGGTTTTTTACATAACAAAATGAAACTGCAAAATTTGTGAAACCAAACCAACAGAATTAGTGAACAATGTTTTTCTACTTAAAAAAAATACAGCTGAGCATACAGAAAAAACATTTTTCTTTTAAGTACACTGGGGCAAATAGTTTGAGTAACTGATGAGACATAATCTTGGTAACTGATAGTGATAGGAGGTTGTAAACATGTGCTGTTTTCCAAGATGATCGCCAGGTCACATGATCATGCAAGGAGGATAATGCCAACCATAAAAGTTAATTTAATTACTACCCTTTACAACGCAATCATTAATTTTTTTCCCAGGCATGGTTTGAAAAATAGCTCTTGGGTAATATTTTACGTGGAATGTCCATTCAGCTGGCGGAATGATAAGACCTCGCACACTGCGTCAAAATAGACGTAAGACTCCGTGCGCCACAAAAGCCCCAGTTGATTGTGCAAAATTCAACACATCAATACAACACAGCTTGCGTACAAAAACACAATGGCAACAACAAATGTATACGATTTAATATTTTGATTTTATTCATGTTATTTTATCTCAATTTTTTTTGGGTGATAATAATGAGAGATGAAAATACATGTCACCTGATAACTATGTCATAATGCTTTCCTTATAAAACACAGTGGCCCTGCATTGCAAAAGCAGTCAGGAATTTCGTTACACTGTATATTCCCCAAACTGGTTTTGCAACACTGGGTCACGCACAAACATGTTAAATGGTGAAAATAACAAACACATCTTGTTGCTCAATGCAAAAACTCTCGACTTTCATCCAATAAAACAGAGTTCTTGCTCTGCATCAACAACAGAATAGTTCTTCAACAGCGTTACTAGTTCTCGACTAACTTTCATACCAAAGTTGATGAACAATTTTGTCTTGTTCATATCCAAACTCACTTTTTCATCCATTCAGATCCAAGTATTGGATATTCTTGAAATCTGCATGTTTCATTCATAAGCACAATGAATTCATATTCAACCATGCAGTAAATAATTTTCTTTTTTTTTAACAATGCATCAATCATGCACACTTGAAAAACAACCCAGATCTCCATATCATTCAAATTCCAGCAAAATATCTCTCACATTTTTTCAGAACTTCACTGCTTTACCCTACTGATACATGTCATTATTGCCCCCCCCCCCCCCCCTCTCTTTTTTTAAACTTTCGTATGGGATCTCAATAACATCAATAACTGCTACCACTATCACCAGTATTTCTTCATCTTCATTCTTAGCACTTTTCCTGTTAAGTTCCTTCTTTCATTCTGTGATGTCAGCGCCACAAAGACAATATTCATCTGTCATTCCTTGCATGTAACCTTCATCTAACATACATATCCTCTCCAATTTTCGAGATGGCTGTAAAATAGAAGTTTCATACACGTACCATCTGTTACGCTCTGACAACTGCCGCATGAACGATGAAAAGTCTTTGACAATGTCAACATGAAATTTCTCACACAAACACAGAGTACAGAGGTTCTTATTACACTTATGCAGGGACCCTATGGTGGGAATTTAGAGACTTTATGAAAAATTCATTTTTCTACACTATAAATTACCTTATGTCAGCCTTAGAAAATCAAGATATTTGCAAGGAAAATATGGGGGAATTCAACAGAAGTACCATACTTTGTGTGTTTTCAGACAGGGCTTTATAATTTCTTTCTTCATCAATCACATATCCGAGAGGATACTTACATCTTATAGAATATATATTATCTCTGAAAGTGTTCATGACAATGATGATGTCACCGAGTTTGTTGTTTTCAAAGGTTTTCATTAAAAAAAACAACCTTATTAATATTATTATCTTTTTTTTTGGTTTTTGTAATTAAATAGGCCTACATGTATGTGTGTGTGTGTGGTTACCTGCCTCACTGAGGTGGTGAAGATAACAGATCAATTCTTTGAGAAAGATGACTGAACCACAGCTAAATAGCTGTATAATCTCTCAGAGAGAGACAGAGAGAGAGAGAAAGAGAGGAGAGAGAAATCCACCCCTGTGTTCAAGACCTGTCCACCTGGTTACTTCATGCTCCACAAGGTACACGATCCATAAAATGTATAAGAACTCCTGTACTCAAAACTTACTTCCATTACCACAGCTCAGTACAACCACACACCACAATACAACTGCTGAAAAATGAATGCTTTCAGCTTCCACACTTTGCATATATAACAGTAGTTAAAAATGACAGATCCATCGGTGAATGTACAGGTAAAAATATAATACAAAAACAAATGATGTGATGCATGCAATAAACTTGACATTAGAAAAAAATTTGCATTCACAGATTGGTGAATTTTCTCCTATTAACAAATATCACCCCACTTCACAATAAAACTAATACAAACAAGTTCTGATTAGTGCCAGTGAACTAGAAGTTAATGGCGAACTTGTATTAACTGTTCCTGTGTTTCTGTACCGGTATTGGAAAATCATATGTGAGCAAATAATTTGATCTAATTGTCCCCATGGTCATGGCATAAACTCTCGCAATATCATAAAAAAAGTGCATTTTTGTAGAACTTAAGTTTTTAGTTTGCTGCCAGTCTGCCGCAGCAATGCTACAGCAAACAAAAAACAAAAAAAATCGAGTATTATCGAAATATCCAAAAATTTGTTCTACTTTCCCTGTACTGGCATGCCCGAACCGTGATACCTTATAATACATTATGTTCAAACATCATTTTTGCCACTGAGTTTAATCATTTAAGGCTTTTCAAAGGCAAAGTGTATCGTCACCTTAGTATTACATAGTCCTGACTCAAAACCTAGAAGAGTGCACTTAGAACAAAATAATACTGAGGCAACGATATGTGAAACTGAATTTCAAACTATATAGTGCACCATTCTCTTGGCTGCAGTGACAATGTTGCCACGCGTCACTTGAAAAAAGTACCCAAAAAATTCACCAAACAGTATATTGTATCCAGATTAAGGGGCTCAAGCTCATGGGATCAAAAAAAGTAAAGTAGAATTACTCAGATTGATAAAAATACTACTCCATTTACATTAGCTGTCTTAAACCTTTGGCAAGAAAAGTCTGTTGAGCTGCATATTCAAAGTGAGTTTTTCCAAGTCTAGAAGGCATAAATTTGTATCTTGGACTTTGAAATCTATTTCAATAACATAAAGGTTGCGTAGTACTGGTATCAGTTAGCAAAAACACATTAAGAAGATCATTAGCCGTCCACATGCTCAAAATAATACAATGGATTGACTGGACACAGAGATAATATATGTACATGAATTTGACAGAACTAGGCCCTTCAACTGTACCACAATAATGTACATTTTTTCCACAGACTTTTGTCCTTTCTACTGTCAGTTCTACATTCAAATCAAACACAACTACAGTTCAAACTTCACAGCTGACAATACTGTGTGTTAGTCAGTGTTATATATAAGAAAAAAAAACCCACAACAAAACCAACTGCCATGGATGTAAGGTTTTATTATTATCCATCTGTTAATTTAGACTTACCCATGATAAGCCCATGACAAGTAACATGTGGATACAAAATATAGTTATGACAAAAGGAGAAAAACTGATGTGGAAATTTGTTATTCAGCTGTTCTAAGAATAATAATCTAGAAGAATTAATACAGAAATTTATTCAATCCCCCAAATTAAGAACATTCAATAAAACAAAAAAATCGTCACCATTCCTTAAGACAGCAGCCACTCAAAAATATGAAAAAAGGCTGTTGCTGGGGACGCGCCACAGTTTACACAGAAAGCTACAACTACGCAGTGAACATGATTCTGCATTTTCTCTATTTGGCTTTTTAATTAGACTTCTCTCCCCTAACAACAACCTTTTTTGAATTTTTGGGATATGACAGTCGTAATGAACGGTGACAAAATGAGAAATTCAAAAAAAAAAAAAAAATGCTCTCCATAAATGGAGGCGCCTACTATTCATTCAACAGGCACTGGCTTCACAAATTCAAATGAAATACTTACAAAATGTACATTATGATACACTGGAAATGGGAAAAAAAAAACAAAAATAAAACTAGGAAGCAAAACATGAGATGGCTGACAGTCATAATATATTCTACAACAGACTCATTACCATTCATTACAATTAAACATGCTGACAAAAGTTTCAAAAACATTCCTCAGGTCATGACAATGTGGACAAGGTAATCAACATATGACATGTTCATGCATATTCATGAATTATTTAATACAAAAAACTTTGGCTGGAAACTGCTTGAATTTCAGCGGCATCAACAAACAGTTTACAGCTATAAATGCAAGGCTCACTGTGACTGTCAGACTGTTGATCAGGGAGGAAAAGCCCCTGTCACCAATATTAAGAAAAAAATTCGGATGTATCTGAATACACCTTGAGCCATCATAAGCCCCCCTCCCTCCCTTTCTCCTTATGAGATCTGTGACATAGGTTTGGGAAACCAGTTTTCCTTTGTAACAAGCCATTCATATGCAAAAGGTTGCATGACAAGGATAAGGACACGAGAGCGAAAAACAGATATAGACATCTTCAGGAAAAGAGTGCGCAAGTCAAGACTGAAATTTACATTGTGGAAAAGTTAAGTTATTTCTCTTATTCCATCACTATCTCCCCTTGTTTTACAGCATTTGTATCTCACACTGGACAAACCCTTGCAGATTCTATCAAAGTAGGCAATATAGTATAGTGTTTTTGTGAAAAGCCTACAATTTTTTTGCATTCCTCTCTGTGTAAACTTTGCGACAGTACTAGTACCAAATATCAAACTGTAGCCCTAGCGAAAGATTTCGCATGAATTTTCCAAGGGGGACCATCGTATATTACATAGTAAGCTACAGATTAGCTGTGAACACAACTCAATATTTTCTCTGTTCTACTTAATAATCAGACCGCAGTCCCATTACAATAGTCCTTTTCAAAATTTCCCCTAAGTAGTGTCTATGCAGGGAACAGCTACTATGAAAATAAGAACATTCATAGGGGGCACGAGAGTTGTCATACTCATGTTGTGAAAAGGTTCAAAGAATTTCTTCACAGTGATGTTTGTCATGACAGTGAGGCCACAGAGAGTTTTCCTTGCAAATACAGAGGAAGGCCAATGCTGTGTGGGCATACAAGGCAAACAAAATGTTCATGGATGTCAAATGCATTTACAACATGGGAAGACAGGCAGTGGCTTGCAAAACATACCCCTTCATCTTTAAGAAATGAACCTCGCACTTGTAAGGCTTGAAACATATCACGGCCTTAGTCCCTGTTTGATCTATCTCCATTTTCTGAAAAACTGGAGATCTTTTACTTCGTAGAAGCGGTTACCAACTGCACACTTGGGTATTTGTTTAAAATGTGTTGTGGCACTTATCAAGCTGTTTTGGTTTCGATTTATTATTGTAACTCCTTATCATAATAACTAAAGCCGTAAATTTTAGCGTCGAATTTCTCAGATGTGCAAGAAGTGGAATTGGAACAAATAAGAACTAAGGTTATGATAAGACACAGGCATTTTGTTTGACTACATAATCCTCTGAAAGGGTTCCTTTTAGCAGGTAAAATATTTGCCTGAAATACCCCACCCCAAAGACCAATTTTATCTTAATGACAATAGTAAAATATCTTTCAAAAGATCACTGGTGATAAAGAGTTATGATAGTTTACAACCCACCCTTGAGATAACACCAAGGCAGTGGATTGTTTATATGCCACACCTCATTTCTCTGCAGTATGAAAAAAAAAAAAAAAAAAAGGTCATATAAAAAATCCAGAAATCTGAAAAGTTATGGACGGTTACAGATAAAACTTTAAATGTCTGCTTTGCATGCATGGATGGATGAATGGATGGACAAGACATTATTCGAAATCCATACGCTAAGGCATTTCAAGAGCAAAATGTTTCATGTCTCAAAAATCAAAGTAGATCTCATAGCCAAAGATAGTTTAAAACAATTCACATACCAGTGACAAAACAGAGAGAGAATAATATACCAGGCTGCCAAAGTCTTGCAACAAACTTTTAAATGGCTGCAACTTTTGAACCGCTGGAGATAACTGAATAAAATACAAACCCTTGTCATCTTTAATTCAAGTTCTTTTGATCCCATAAATGAACTGGATCCAAATGAACAATTTAGGCAAGATAGAAACTGTCAAATCACTTGACCCGACATGTTGCAATCTCATATAGCTGTTTATCATGTTGTTTCATTATGCAAAACAGAACAAGAGGTCAATACAGAAATGAAAAAGTTTTAGTTCAAGGGAACAATTTTCTTTCTTTTCTTTTTTTTCACTCTTTAAAATTTTTCAATTAAGCTACTTCATTCATAAGTTGTAGCTGTTTAAAGTTTGTTGCAAGACTTATGCAGCTTAGCATAATATGATTATGTGTGGAAATAAACTGCGTCACAACTTCAAGAATGATTCCTAACAAAAACAAAAATTATGTGATTAAACGCTCTGTAAATTCACAACACAATAAATAAAATTCTTACGTATCAAAAGGAAACCTTGTGAGAAAAAAAGAGACAATGCAAGTAATTAAATCTGAAATTTCACAACTCTAAGAGTTGTACAAAATAAAAGCCAATCCTGGTGATGATAATACCAAAAAATGAATTTGTGATGTTGGATAAACACTTGAATGACATTGAAAAACGGAACTACAAAATATAAAACATATGTAATCCAACAAGGCATTTCCCTCAATACACAACCAATTAACTGTTTTGTATGAACTAAGTAAAAAAGAAACCTCAAAAAGGCCAAAAAAAAACATGATTGCATGTCAATGACACCATCCATTGTCATCTCTAAGTCAGTAAGGCAATATATGGTATATAAAATTGTCCAATTACAGATATTGTGTGCGTGATCAGTGATGGAACTACAAAACTGAAACTGATTGGCTTTTTTACCTTAGCAAATGAAAATTATGTCAGATCTGGTCGAAAGATTGGCACTACCACTGGTGCCTTGGACAGGTGCTAAAGTGAATAAATATAAAACAAAGTCAAAGACAACTTTCATGCCACAAATGTTCACTGGCCAAAATAAGAAATACCCTTTCATGGGCTGCATGATAAACTTCCACAACTCAATCGTTTTCAAAAATTGAGATATTTGTTTGGCATGCTTGCTTGTAGCCCTTGACAACCCGCAGTTTTGTGTTCTAAGTTGGGAGTTAAAATCTGAAGACTAAGGGCTAAAATAGCATTTTGTGACAGATTTGCAAAAACCCAGTTACAACAGTTTACCGCGCAGCTCTTGATTTGAAAGAATATCAGTACTTTACAATTTACATCCTTAAAAAAAAAATAAAAAAAATAATACATAGAATAAAAAATCTTTAATACAAATTTTACATAGATTAGATAATACTTTTGACCAAATCTGACAGTGATTGTGGTAAATTGTCTAAGATGAACACTCCAGTATACCAAATTCTGACTGACTGGGTTCCATTTTGAATCCATCCAAATCAGCAAACATGCTAGCTTTGGCATTACTTGGATAGAATCTTTTCCATTAGAGCTCTAAATTGTATGCCACACAGATATGTAGTAATGTAGGGAGTGCTGAACTTTAGTCTCCAAATGATAGTTTTGATCAAATCGAATGGTGCCTGTGCAAAGACCATTTCGCCAGTTTTGTAAATTTTACAGGACAGCGATTTGAAAGTTTGACATGAAGTATCAAATGTGTGTTACGACCGTAAATCCTCATCAATAATTCGGTCAATTAATTCGATAATGGAATTTGCATCATGTCACCTACTAAGGTGAAAAAAAAATATGCAAAAAACCCCATAAAAATTGAAAATTTTCGAGTTTGTGTGTTTGTGCAGGCGCCCCTTGAAATAAAAATAGTGTGTCGCCCAAAAAGTTACCTTATCATATTATTATTTTATCAACAGGGCAATACTTCAACTACACAGAGTATATAATTCAATTAAATTAAAAATTTGCTTGATGTACTTTCTTACTGGGAAAAATGGCCATTCAAAAATCAGTAGGATCCTAGGACTGGCAGTGTTCACCTCAAACTATATCTACAAAATGACAAATCTATGTTATCTGTTGCTGCAATGAGAACATTAATAGTGAATTTTATCTTTTTAACGTGGCGCAATACTATTTGTTTACCACTCAATACTGCAGGGGCAGAGAATAGTTAACAAGACAGTGAAATGTACCAATGAAGCATTAAGTACAAAGAACAATGACAGAGAAATGCTTAACTGCAAGCTAAAAGCCACATTTCAAAACTGAAACATGTCTTTTTCACAACAAAACTATGAAGGCTGAGACAAAGTGCTTTGTTCTAATTAAAGAGAGAGACACAATGGGGTGATAATGATGAAATGATTGCATCGTCAAAAAAGTGCAAAAATAAATACTTGTAAACATGCACATTGTATTCTGTTTGTTCTTCGTGTTTTCTTTCCCAGATAAATAAAAACATTGAACTGATTGATTAATGATAAAGATGAAAACTCCGGTCGAAACCACTCTTAAGAAAGAACAGATAATATAGAGTAAAAAATATACAAAGCATGACAAAGTTATCAACAGGCTGAGTTATTTTGCTTGCTTTTACAGAACAGTTTGAATTTGGGTTTTAAAATGCAGTTAACTGGTAGATCTATAGCTGATGACTGCTATAGTTTTCTTTTTTTTTTCTTTCCCAGAAAAGGTGTTTCACTAAAGCATTGAAAACTATTAACTTTTTATTAGCAACCATATTGTAACCATTCCCTTGGAGTAAGGCTGCAGTAACTAAAAAACAGTTTTTTGGCTTCTCCTGAAAGTAGCTGAAACCAATTACTAGTTTCAGGGAATTGTGACCGTATTTGATAAAAATTAGTCTGAGTTACATGTATTTAAAATTTCAAAGGGAGAAAAAAAAATGTTTGCAGGCTTTACATAAGTAGTACATCAAACTTTTGGGAAAAAATCCAGAACTTCAATTTCTATCTACAAGGAAAAAAACATTAATACAGCAAGTGAATGCCCCAGTCTGTTGATAAAGTCACTGCAGTCTGCTAGTTCTAGATCAACAACAAAAAGAGCAAAGGGTGAAAAAGGACAACTTTCCTTTGTTTCTTTGCAATACACCAAGGTGAAAATCTTCATGGAAACAGAGTGCTGCGCTCACAAGAGAAAAGACTGCAAGAAAGTCCACATCTTAAAGCTGCACAAAATCAGCGAGTAAATGTGAACAAACCTGCATTGGTTTCTAAAATATTTTCTGTTCTACCTCCCTTCCTTGTCACTGTTTATGTGAAATGCTGAGATTAAATTCTGATCAAACGCTGACATATTTATATAGACTTTCCTAGTTTTCCAAATTCCTTCATCTAATCTGATTACTTACTAACACCTACCCCAGTTGAGTCTTTCACCCGCTACGTCTAAGTTTGCATTAATTACTTTAATATTGAAGAAAACTTCAACAACTGGTGATCCTGCAAGTAAGGACTGCATGTCTTGGAAAACAGACGAAACAAAATCGCATCTTGTCACAAACTTCGCTTCATTTATAATTATTGTCTATGAACAATTTTTCCTTAAATTCTTCATGCAGTAAGTTATCATTTTCCATCACAACTAAAGAACTTTCGATGAAACTCATACAAAACAACTGCATTTTTGTCTGCCTTTATTCGGACAACGAAACAGATGCAAGACTCCTTTCTGTCTCGTACATACATTTTCAAATAACTGGGCCCTAAGTTACTGTTGTGGCCAATTTATCAGTCCTACGGGTGAACTAATATATTTGACTTTCACAAATAAAAACAGAAAGAAGTATATTTATGTTCATTTCACTTTTGTTTTTCATTTCGTTAAATCTTACGTGTCTGAATGCAGGACTGCTCAACAAAGGCCTAGAATCGCATAGCCTAATCTGCCAACAAAAACCTGACCAAGTCTGCCAAATTACCCATCAGCTGTTCATATTTTTTCAAATATGAACTGTCTTTGCATAGATCAAATATAAAACTGCTCATGTACACATTTAGCCGAATCTCTGGCATTCTTTCCTACCACTAGCTGGCAAAAAAGAGACTAGACACATACTGAGTTTGCAAGATATAGGCTGTGATTTGAAGGTGATTCATACATCTATCAGCCTACCCATGCCAGGTTGATCTGCCTCTCTTTTTTAAAAATTTATATTACATTTAACATTGCTGCTGGCACTGGCTCACTGGTGACTCATAACAGCCAATTCACCTGTTGAAATTCCATGGCAGAAAAACCAACTACGTTCTTAATGGCAGAAGGAAAAAAAAAATGATCCCAATTGGAAAATTTAATTGAAAACTGTTTGAGCTTTTCCTGCCACACAACTGGAAGTCAGTTGGCAGAAATCTGGTCAGGCTTCAGTCAGGCAATTCATAATACATTATTACAAGAAAACATCCAACACGGAAAAATAACATGTACAAAGGCCACAATGCTGAAAGGAGATACGATGATAATGACGACGATGAAGATGAAGATGACGACCAGGTCAGACAACCACTTCGTAAATAACCTTTTTGGGCTTGCCACCGGGTGCGGACGGGTCATTGGAGTTGTAACCTGCATCAGGCCCCACCATTATATCACCCCCACCCCCTCGATCTTGCAAGTCGATGTATTTATCCTTGGTAGGGCTTCTGGGGACATCGCCTGCCCCTTGGTTATCTGAAGAGGAAAAAAAAAAAAAAGTCACACAGGTGTCAGTCTTACACATTTTAAAGATTTTGGGAGACAAGAGAAGACTTATCCCAGGTCCTATCAAGAACCAGTCACAGGTGAAAACTGCAAATTTTCATAGGGCTGAGTAGTTTTATGGCACGCTGGCATGATTATGGCCTTTTTGTGCCTTTCACTGTCTATTATTTCATTTATGTTTCGCCTTCAGAGCTTCTAAATTTCATAAAGAGAATTAAATAGTTCATAGGGCTGAAAATGAATCCAAATCATTCAACATGCAAGAATCTAGCCATAAACTTGCATCGTTTGTATTTCTTTAAATACATGATGAATACATGCATAAACACTGGCAAGGGGTAGTTGAAAAATCTTGATACAGCAAAGCCAAAGGCCTGCCCTGAGGTGGAGAATTCCTACAGTACAGATGTAGTCACACAATTACCAACGACAACTCATTTTCTGTGCCAAATATTTTATGACCGCTTGAATGCATTTTATTTCGGCTGTTGTAAATGTTCCATAGCCTAATTATCAAGCCAAATAGAGAAAATTTTTAATACTGAATTGTGTTCCCTGTTCATCTATAACATACAATGTAAAATACCACGGTCCCCAAACAACACATTTATTTTTTATATTGACTAGTTGGCCTGGGAATACACAGATGTGATTTTCAAACTTGAGTTTTGATCACCCAAGTGTAAACTGAGGCAAACAACGAAATTTCTTGTCATATCTTTTATTCTATTTTTTTTTAAAATGCTCAAAATGTCGGAACACTTTCTTCTGTTCAACTCAGTTGTGGCTCAAAATCAACGGAAATATTAAAAATATAATGAATTTCAAGACATTTCAAAATATGTCCACATACAGCTTTAAGTCTTACTGTGTGTCAAGATATTTTGTAAAATTTAAGGCTCAGCGGTTAAAAAGCCTTTCATAATTACACTGGGGGCCTTACTTTTTTTATAATATGATTAAGGGAAAATAAATGTAATTTAAATATCTATTAATATAATCAAAACCATATGACATGTCAAAAATGTCATATGTAATGCATTCAAGTAAAATAAAAGGTCCTTCCAATTTGTATGATGTCATGATAGAGAATTCACTAGTGGTGGCAAATAAGACTCAGTACATTTTCAATACACGGTGGCTAAGCCATCTTTACATATTTCATAATACGTAATATAAATAATAAATATATGATAAAAGAGATGATAATTATTATACAAAACATACAATAAAAGAAAAGAAAAATTACACCAGGGTACCTACCTCTATTTGGATAATTATCCATTCTGTTATCTGCAAAGACAAGAAATTAAAAGAAATTTGAGTCAAACATGTGTGATACATAAGTTACTTGACAAGTGAATGAAGTGAGAAATGCACCAAAAATGATTATCAAATATCCATCGACTCACTCAGATGATGGGTTTTAGTGATGATGATTATGAAACTTTGATGCCCAAATCTAAAACATTCTCCCTAACACTGGCTACATAAGCACTGCCAGTGCAACAAATGACTGTAGAGAACTTCACATTTGACAATTTGTGTACACTTTGCAGTAGTGCAAATTGAATAACAACAAGTGGGGAACTGAATGCTGCTCATAGTCGGAACACCCTGGTATTGTCCGTCCCTCTAGTTTACATATCACAAATATCCTTGTGTGCCACTGGTCATTATTTTTTTTTCCTTTTCAAATTAAGATGAACAGAGAAAGAGACAAAGTAAAAAAAAAGAGATAATCGTCTTCCTCAGTGCACAAACATTTTGTGTGGCACTTTTACACATTATGAACTTGTAATTACACAGCCTTCCAAAACCAGTTTCACTTCTTCAGTGAAATCTAAATCCAGATACAGTGTCAATGATACCGTGCCAGTTTCAGAGGATCTGTAACAATATACATTGTTCTTCATTGCATTTTTGGATTAAACTATGGTTAAACAGTATATTACCAGCTAGTTAAAAAAAAATAACAAAGGATTATCTACAACATCATTAACATTATGAAGAACATTGAGGATACAAGTTAAGAGTGGTTAGGGTCACACACTGGTTAAGAGTAAAAACACACTAGGGTAAGAGAACTGTAGTTAAAAATGGTATACAACCAATAAGTTAAAAAAGACAAACAAGCTGGTATTTACTATTGTATAAATTCTAAACACATAGGCATAACCACGGTTCATACAGTTTTCACTCCAAATTTCCAAAGGTATTCCACAGGCTCATTTGGATTTCCCATAGCTAAATACAGCTTTTTGGCGTGAATTTTGCAAGCTTCAGATGTCTTTAACAAACGCTAAAAAATATGAAGATAACACAAACAAGAATTGTCTGACAGAACAAATCAGAATTTTCATTACAACAATTGAAGTACATTGATATACTTATGTGCAAACTGAGTTTCATACCACTAGCTTTATATTCAACCTGGTCTTAAATTAAAATTTCTGCTGATTTGGCTATAATTTGTATTCCACTGAACAGAGTTAATCTCTATGGTTACTGAAGTATGATTGTGCACAGTACAATTTGTGAACATCCTTTTCATAGATGTTTATTTTGTTGAATCATTTTGCTTTATATGAAAAGACTGACAAATATTTACACAATAACCTTGTTGTGGACAAGAGCTGCAAAGGTAATTTGCATAAGAAATGATTACTGACGACACAAAATTGAAAAGAGTCATTGGTAAGCAAACAGTTATCATCCTTTCAAAATGGCATCAAGTCAACAAGATAAAAGTTTTATGCCAGTAAATGAATAAATTATTTGATATCTCAACAGTAAACATGCAGAAGAGTAGAAAATGCAACAATTCTGACTTTGAAGTCTGGAACTGAATGTCTTACATGAAAGTTTGTTTGAAATAATGAGTCCTGCCATGTTCTTACCAGGTCTGCAAGTTAGTTGTCCATGTTGCAGGACATTAAATACAGGACAAGTAATATTTAAAATTCTTCACTTCTTTGATTACGTTGCCAGACATTAATTACAGTATATCGTGCATATCATATATTATATTTTATAATAATCGCATATTTATGCAAATTAGACAATAGGTAATAGGTTTCAGTTGAAGACACTGTTTCTGGTGAGGTAGGGTAGGGGGAACTCTCTCCAACAAAATATAAAAAGAGTTTTTTTATTGCCTTTTTTTTGGATGGGGGATGCAATCATGTAGCAAATAGTGTGAGCAAGTTACAAAATCCAGACTCTCACTCGCAGTAAAACACAAGGAGATCTGGGTTATTATTTACTGGCAGATTGAACAAAATATCAATATAGAACGCAACAACTATGCAAAAAAAAACAACTATATCAACCTGCATATTGCAGTCATTACATGCATCAGTTAGGCAAAGTGTACATGCTCTTCTGCTATATTAAAAAAAACAAAAACAACCCACTAAGATATAATAAAAATAAGGGGAAAAGGAGAGAGGACAGGGAATTTTTCTTTATATATTAACAAACAAACCAACATAATGAAAATTCATGCCACAAGCAAGCCTGGTTGCAACCACATCACTAAATTCTATGAAAAAAAACAGCAAACTCTCCAGTAAGGATAGAACGTGTTCAAAAGGTCTCTGTCTTGGTATATTTAGTTAAGAATATTTAACCATGTTTTCCCCACTTAATTTATTAATAATTTGAGATCGAACTACAACAGCCAGTCCAGAGGTGGTGTCCCAGTGGATGACCAAAGGGCAAGACCCCAGCCAAATAGGATTTCACCCATTTCAAAAGCTAGATCGAGCCTTTTCCTGAATCTTCATTCCACAATTTTATACATTTTCTCCAGATAAAAAATGTGGAATTTCAACACTGTCAGAACAGGTTCAATTCCTGAATAATGTGAATCACATCTGATGGCAAATTTTCGGGGTTTCACAAAGTGGACTTGAATCATCACTCAAAGATGGCGCACAGGAGCGAAGGACTTTTAAATTGCATGCAGTGGGTGAGATACGCTATAAATTTTTATCTCAAGAAATTGATATTGGTACTTATTAACACATTTTAAAAACTGAAGAAACCAGGGTGTGACAAAGGCTATAGAACTCTGCAAATCTTTTAATTTATTACCCTGACAAATTGAAAACTCTGAAACCAAACACAATGTGAAACATAACAACAACAGAGACAAAAATAAGGATCAACGTGAATGAAAAAGTTCATCTGTATAACTTCTGACCCCCATACAGTACAGGAATTGTAAGCCACTTCGTGACAACTCAGTAAACAGACATATTTCTATGATGGCATGGTCCATGTCTTGATCAGCTGTACCAGCCTGGCTCTTAATGTTATTCCCAGAAATACGTAGTGAAAAAAAAAAAAAAATAATTCAAGAAGGCTGGAACAATTCTGAGCACTGTCATAAAGGCTTATCTCTGACTTCACATTTGATGGGCATACTCATATTACTTCATTACTTTTCCATGTCCACACAGAATCAGAGAAAGATGGTCTAATAAAATGAACATTTTAGGCTGGTTGCCACCTATGTTGGAAACGTATGATCACAACTGTGTTCTGACAGCTGCATTCTGCTATAAACCACAATAAGCATCAAGTGCTGGAAACAAAGTAAGGTACCCCCCAAGAATGCTAAACCATTTCTACAGCTCCATACCATGGGGGAGATGATGAATATCACTAGGTAAAGTATAGGATGGGAGAGATGGGTGGAAGCAGAGAGTAACACCGCATTCAGGAAGAAGCAACTTCAAAGCCATAAAATTCTAAGATTACTTTAAAGTTTCTATAATTATAGTAAATTCTACTAACTAAGAATTGGTATTTTCTGCCCCTTGGCCCAAAGTATCCATCTCTGACGAAAAATTTTGTCTTAGTGAAGTCCCAAAGCAAATACAAGCATTAACCTCTACATAATGCAAACCTACCAGAGCACTAAATTCTACCATCTCCAGTATCACTTAACTTAAACATGAAACAGTGGAAGTAAAAGGATATTGCTGTCCGGCTTAGGGACAGAAACAAAATTATAAAATGAAAATAGGTGACGTGGAAGAAGAAAAACCCCGAAAACCCAGAAAATCTTAACTTTAACCAAAAAAAAAAAAATCTGGGCCAGAGGAAGCAAACTGGCTAAAGCTAAACTACTTTTTTTTCATTTTTTTTTTTTCAATGCTATAGTGAATTGCCGCAAACTGTAAGCAAAATAAGGCTCTGATAAAGCAAACGCTGACAACTTTGTAAAGCAGATCCGCTGATTTTTACATACGCTCGCTCCACTGGTTTAGTTCATTGTCGGTAATATGTCTATCAACTCCCAGGACGATGCCCGCACCACTGTAAGGCCTAGCTCTGATTGGTGGGTGCTGCGAGTTTGTGTTCTTGACCCTGGAGTGACCAGGCCCCCGAGTGGGGTAGAACTGGTATCCCGGCTGAAGATCCAAAGGCCCATCTGTGCAAGGGTGTGTGTCAGTTTGATGAATCAAAAAAACTATACAACCAGTGGAAAATTCAGTAAAAACAACAACAAAACCAACACAACAAATAAATGTATAAAAGTCATCAAGTTTAACCAGTTGTGTTTCCAGCAAAGGGGCCAGGGAAGAATGTGTGACAAGACCGGACGGACCCGACAAATATGGAACCAGCTGGCCACTGACACAATTAGTAGAATAACCCCCAAATGGATATTGGAGCAGGAAGAGGAGCACTTATGGGGATGCCCGATCTGCTAGGATTCTGATTCCCATCAATCAATCAATCAACCAGACTTCCAGCAAATATTGTTACTCAGGAAAACAACCAATAATACTTTTGTTGTCTCACTCATCCATGATCTGTGTAATTATTTGGCATTGACATTGGAAAAATATGAAATAATAACAAATACAGAGAAAACAACAACAACAGCAACAAGTACAATCAACAAACTAAAAAAAAAATGACATTTAAATTTTGAAAGAAAAACCTCAAAGTGATGAGAAAAAAATAGGCACCGCAGAAATAAAACTAAAGGAACTCAAAAAGTAAGAATGCAAGAACATAAACAACTTAAGACAATTAGAGAGAAAGAAATATAGTAAGGAAGAAATGGGAATATAATGGATGAAAAGGAGGACCAGATATTTTCTTCACTCTCATGTATGAGGATGGATCATTGCTCAGCCATAGGAAAATACGCAGCATGGACATACAGGCGAATATCAACTAACTGTCAGAGTTGAGAGACATGAGTGTGGGCAGATGGTACAGAACTACCATCCTGCTTATCTCGTTATCAATACCACACATGATGTCAAGACAGAGCTCATGCCTATAGTAGTCCCTGAAGCACAATTTCCACTAAGGCTAATACTGACAACTCATTAAAAAATCACTTGGGAAGGGGGAAGAGAAATCTTTCCTCCCGAGTAAAAAATAAAATGGCTTATGAGGTGGATATGACCCGGACAGTGTCTACGTGAATACCAAACATAAATAGGGTACCCAAAAAAGGGCCATGAAAGGCAACTTGGCCGTCATCGCACCAATGCACCATTACCAAACCTCAAATTCATACTCAAAACCATCCATATTCAAAAGTACTATCCAAGACACAATCAGTGCCACAGTTCCATGCCCTTTATATATCAAACCTCCTTCTACTTCTGTAATGAACAAAAATTTTAACTTTATATTGAAAAATACTATAGTTTTTAACCACTGTACTTTCATATGACAATAATTTCACAAAAATCCAGCAAATATTAAAAAATATCTGGTGCAAAATCTACTTTCCCTTCCGAATCATTTATACGCCCAATTAAGTACTTGTGGTATAAAAGAATCCTACTAGAGTTTTACACTAAAGCCAAAAAAAAATACCATCTCCTGCACTCTCATGTAACAGAATCTCATTTAAAAATCCACCAATGTTTGGAAACATACTGACATAATCTATGCAACCATTTCTTGTCATTCACATATCCAGATATTCCCTGTGGGAAAAACAAATCCCACTCCAGCTTTATACAGAAAACCACCACGCTGTAACTAGTGTTAACTACAGTCTCATCATCTCATATGCGACTTAACCCCTTAACCTTAACAATCTACCAATTCCAGAAAACTGTTGTTATAAGTACGTACGCAACCCTAGGGGCTCATATATGTACATACCTATCCCTAACTCGTCCTTATCCTCAACCCTAAATCTTGTCGAATCCCTGACCCTGCCCCCTACCCTTCCAACCAAATACCTGGAGGAAAACAAAAAGAAAATCTGAAAGAATAGTTGATTAAGGCTTATTGTAATGTGTATTTCAGGAGGATCTCTCTACCTCTGGGCCCCTAGCACAAAAAAACTTGAGGGACGCACGTACTTGTAACAACAATCTATTGGGGTACGTACCTGCAACAACATTCTATTCCAAATAACCAGGCCATAATCTGCACAATAATTCCCTACCATTATATCCCAGCCTCCTTCAAAGCCTAAGTGGAACAAAAGAATCCCCCTAAAGCTTTACACAGAAAAACATCACAGCAGAACCACTACTGTGCCTTCAGGTGACATAGCCCTAGTATAAAAATCCACAAAATATTCAGAAATATCTGGGACACTGTCCACACAACCATTCTCTGCCATTTATATAACCCAGTCTTTTTTTCTAAGTTCTTGTGGAATAAAGGAATCCCATTAAAGCTTTATACTGGTTTTAACTACTCTACTTACATGCCATACTACCACAAAAATCCACAAATATTCAGAAATATTCAGGACACAAGCTATGCAACAGTTCCCTGTTATTTATATACTCATTCTCCTAAATTTTTGTGAAACAAAGGAATCCCATTAAAGCCTTATATATAAAAAAACAACATACATGCACTAGTTTAACTACTGTGTCTTCATGTGACATAATACCACAAAATCCACCCATTTTCAGAAATATTCAGGACACAATTTATGCAACAGTTCCCTGGCATTTGTACACACCTCCTCCCCCTAAGTCTCTGTGGGACAAAGGAATTCCACTAAAGTTTTATACAGAAAAACAGAATGTAACTGCAGTACCTTCATTTGCCATAATCCCATGAAAATCCACTAGTATTCAGAAATATCCAGGTCACTCTCTATGCAACAGTTCCACTGTCACTTATATATCCAACCTCTATCTTCGACCCAGAAGCCTTCACTAATGTCAACACACAACACTAGCACAGCCTGAAGTTATTAAATCCCAGTCAATAAGGCTGTATGCCGTCATCAGTTGCTAAGCAACCAGGCAAAATCAATTTTCCTCAAAGTTCATACCTGGCAGGCTGGGTGAAAACACACCAACTACACTACAGCAGTCACTCATCAATAAATAATCATCTTCCCCCATCAAACTAGATAGATTTCAGTTTTGATGATCCTGTAGCACCTGACACTATTAAATGAAGGCTTTTGTGCTGGAAATTACTGTCACTCTGTCCTTCTTTTTTGTAGACAGCAGGCCTGATTCACGTGACTTATCAGTCTTATCATGTTAGAAAGAAAGACAGTATGTGCCAATCTAGGTCAAGTTCATTTTGTAACATCCTTTTATACAATGAAATGTGCTTTCTTTTCTATCTGGGTTACAGTTTGGTACTACTCATACTTTCTTGGTAATCAAACAAAGAAAACAGCACAGTGAAACAAGAAATGGTTTTTGCACCTTGGGAATGTTTGTCTTTTGATATTTACGTTCTTTGTCCATGAAAGGGAGAGCAGATGTATTGTAAATGTAAGAGAAACAACATACATATACCGAGAAACATAACCATCAAAATAAGAATCGCCGGGGATGGATTTATCTGCACTTTTCGTTCATTTACTTTTTTGTTTGTTTAATGGAAAGTTGATGAAAAGAAGTAATGGTGGGGTATTTGTCCCTGCAGCCAAAATGCTGACAAAAGGCTTTTGTAGTGATTAATTTGCGGCCATCAACAAAAATTGTTACTGTGGTTATTTTGCCAATGAAAAGGTTACTGTGGTCGGCTAACCAAGAGTAATCCCAACCTTTAAAATTTTATAATACAACACTGGTAAAGAAATCGCTATAAATAACTGTAAACAGGATAGGAATCTGCAAAGTACTACTGCCACTAATTTTTTTAAAAACGTGCGAATAAAGCATATTTTGACATCACAGATAAAAATAAAAATAATTAAAAAGAAGAGAAGCTCCATGATAGAGGCAATATGACCAAATGTCACCATGACCTCCCAATTAATAACGAAATGAAAAAACAGGAAAAAATGTTTGAATCGTTAGACTGTTTATAACCACTTTTGTTATAGAACTGGTTTTCAATTTTTTAGGTACACTGTGCCTTTTGAAAAGCGGAAGTACCACAGCCCTTTTGAAGTGAGGGTAATGCTGAAAATGATCACGATGAGGTATATAATAAAACTTGTTAATTAATATGGAGGTTTTGAGACCATATCATAATGAGAGGTTACCTGGACAGATTGGTGATGGATACGATGTTGTAGTGCCATGAAGAGGACACAGAAAATATATTAAAAAGGGATAAGATAAGAAGCTAAATCCTTCCCAGGACTGCTCACAAGTAAATGCTTAGATGGGAAATAGAAAAAATATTCATATGGCTGAAAATGGACGCATAGAGCACCCAAAAGGCCTGAACCTAGCTGTGAACTTGTATTTTTATGAATATATGATGATACATCAATATTTACAGGCTGACGACAGATGTAAATCTGAAACCATGATAGGCCGACGTCAGCCGAGGAGTGGGGGGCACTACTCCCACCTATGAATGAGAACTGAAGTAAATATGTTCATGCAATTGTGACAAAGATGTAAAATACTAATGAAAAATGAAAATATGTGGCGAATGTCCCTTTTCTGTGACAAATGATGTACTAAATCATGTGTTGGTGAGGAACTTTCAACAATCGAGCAACCATCAATGCCATGCACAAATCAGCCAATACACAAACAAACCATTCAAACAGACAGACAAACAAACAAACAAACAAAAAAATAATGTGAGAAATATAGAAATGAATGAGTGAATAATGCTTCAGATGAGTTAGTGACATGCAACTGTGAAGCTACTTTTTCTTCACTGTCCAAAATAAAAGTCGCCTTTGGGTGGTAAATGGGGAAGTCTGAACTGAAACTTTTCTGTGGGCTCCTAAAGATCATTGCTCACTGTCCAAAAGAAAAGGTTGCATTTTGGGCGGTAAGTGTGGAAGTTTGAATTGAACATTTTCTGTGGCTTCCTAAAGATCAAGCATAGGTGCCACCCACGAATTATGAAAAAGGTGGAACTTTTTTTCAACTCGCTGGGGGGGGGGGGGGGGGGGGCAGCGCCCCCCCTCCCCCAATTTAGAATTGAAGATTGTCAACCCTCCACGTTATGTTCCTCATCGTTGGCTTTCAGTTTTAGATGTGTCTCTAACCACAATAACAATGATGGACGCATACCTCCTGTTTTTTCACTGCTGGGCAAACCCTACCAAAGAGCTAAGGGAGATTAAGAGCAGCGTCTTCAGCAGGAGGGAGCTTTCTAGTCAAGTAAAAGCTAGACTGGAAGAGATCTGGGAGAGATTGAGAAAGAAATCTCTGACAAAGGAAGGCAAAGAAAGAAAGCAGTGAATCGCCAGCACCCTCTTCGCAGAGTTGGAAAAAATTCAAATAGCGGAAAACCGCTATATTGTGGAAAAGTGGCACCTATGATCAAGACAATGAACTGCTCTGTACGTTCCAAAAAGATTTTGATCAAATTTGGACTTATGACTCCTTTGATGGTTACATAAATGCAAAGATAAGGAGTTTCCAATGGTGCATTAACTAAAAACTCCTCTGTTTAGACAGGATATGAAATAAAAAATAAAAAAATTGTGGTGAGAACAAAAACAAAAAGGGAAAAAAAACCAACCCCCACTGGGGTCACTGAATATGAAAAAGTACTCTGATCAAATCAGTCAGCAACACTGGCAAATATCATTAATACCATGCGAATGAAGAAAGAGAATGAAAGAAACTAAAACAGAAGAAAACAGAAAAAACTGCTGTCCATGCTGGATACTGAACTGCGTTTTGAGTTTGAGTTTAACGGTGCATCGACACGATGACGGCCACTTTGTGCCTCTCAGAGTTCTTTTCGTAATCTCACTTTGGGTGAGTTTTCAGCCCTCAGACGCTTATAGGTAAGATCAAATAAAAGTGAAGTTAAAAATCCAATGGGAAAAGGCCGGTCTTAAAAATCTAACGGGAAAAGAACCATACTGTAAGGTATGTCTGTATAGATTTTGCACATATATATTAAAGGCTGTTAAATCAACTTGTTGAGCTCGACCTCTTTCAGAGAGGACAAGATGCCCTGCGGGTCTATATCAGAAAATAATTCTTTCATGTATCTGCAAGCATAGTGCCTTCTTCAGATGTGGAACTGAGAGATTCTTTCTTGTAAAAGCCTTATGCGGCTCCCTGCCATAGAGCTTTCAACTGATTGATGAGTATGCCTTGAGAAAACTTTTGATGTATGTTTCATCTGTTCTACGATTACTTAATGCAACTTGGGGTTGGTTGAAATTAATGTTCAAAATAGAAAGAAAAAAAAATCTTTTAATCTGACATGGATTAAAGTTTCAACAGTGCAAAGTCCAAGTTTCTTTAGCATTAGCTGATACAACTGTTGGAAAGAGTGAAGAAGAGCTGCTGGTAATGGATTTTAAACCGGCAGCAATTGAGGGGGTTTGACTTAGAAGGGATTCAAGTGTAATTTGACTGCTTTTGAAAAAAAAAAAGCACAAAAACATCATTTCAGAACAAACCAATCGAATTTAATAAATGTTTGCAATACTGACATCGTATCTTTGAGTAAATCATTAAAATATTAAAAACAATTGGTTATATTGAAATGGCGTTTTGCTTTATCTCGAAAGCAGTCAAATGGCACTTCTAATTCTGACCTCCTTAATTATGAATATAAACTTCTGGAACTGTGCAAATAAACTAACCCTGTGCAGCTGCACAGATTTTCAGTGTAATTTTCAAGTGAATATTATTATATGCCAAACTTGAAACTGATGTGGACAATGCAAACAAATTCTTCCAGTATATGGGGGGAAAAATTTGGCAAGGAACTATGAAGGCTAGAAACTGCTTCCACCGAATTTTTGGACCTTTCAGATTTGTACGCGAGAATTTTGGACTTATGCGGCAAACTATCTGCATTTTTCAAATTGAAAAAATATTGGTCCGGAACTTTTAAGGATGAAAACGATGTGAGGAGAATTTCGAGAACTCTCAGAACTGTGGCTGGAGATTTTCAGGACCTCAGAATTGTGGATGGGAATTTTTGGACCAACGGAAGTAAAAAGTAGCTTGACAGCGATTAGCTACTCACAACTATTGTTAGTATAACTGTTGGAATTTGCATGCACAGTAGAAGGGGAGGCAGGCGGTGCAGTCGGGTGTGATGCAGACAGATGCGAGCCCGCTGGTAACGGTGTCAACTGAAGATCTGAAGTGTCCATACCTTGGTTGTCGTATGCCTGTGGTTTCTTGTTGGCTGCCACTGCATTGTAGGGGGGTGGGTCTCTGGGAATGGCAATGAGAATTGAGATGTATATACCGATGGATATCAGTCAAAGGAATAGAAAACATACACTGTCACATAATGGCTTACCTCATTTTTTCATAGCTCTGGGAAAATATCAAAGTAAAAAATTTCATTGGTTTCGTAATGAAGGGGTGAATAGATATCAATAGCACGCCTTTTCCTTGTACAACTGGTGTTATCTATTCGCCTCTGCGTAACGATACCGGCGATTTATCTTATGGGTGTCAGTTATTGAATGCACTGAGCTATACATTTCTGCATCTGTTTATTATTTACATGGCAGTGGCTGGGCTTGACTTCAAAAAGACAAATGATAAATCTCTCCGCTCTTTCTTTCATGTCTGCCCCTCTTTGATCCCACTTGCAAGTATGACATTAAATTTACAAAACAGTTTGCCCTCTTCATGAAATGCATGTTTAAGTCTTTAATACTTTATTTTGTACAGGCAAAATCCCATCACTGTGTCCCACAACATGTCTTGAATTTTGCACAAAATTACAATCTTTAGACTGCAAAATTTTAACAAACCTGCATTGTTAATAATATCAGACTTTGATGAAAACACAACAACAACACCAACAACCGTCAATACAAATGACGATTACTCACCCTTGGCTTTCAGCCTGATAGTTTTTCGCTGCAAGAACAAAGAAATAAAAGAAACACCATTAAAGCACAGGTATGATGCAACAGGTGCTGCATGGCACACAAATACTAGGAGGATCTGGTCAAATCATGCTTAATGTGACATTTTATACCTCTTTAAAATGTCAAAATAAAATATTTCTCAGATAATTTCATGCAAAATATTCTAACTGAATGCAGAAAGATAGCTAATCTTTCATTTCATAAGCAAAAATCTCCATTTCCATGGAAAATTTTCCCCCTCTTGGGACTGGTTTTCCCAGGAATTTTGTCTTTCATCTTAAGCCCAATTTCATCAGATCCACTCACAAGGTCTACTGATGTAATATTTAAAATACATGCTTCCCCCCCCCCCCTTGATTGTTGTTTCTGGTAAAGAAAAAGGAGAAGAAAGGACAATGGAAAAAAGAAACACACAGAAGTACAGAAACTGTGAAATTCTGGAGTTAGGGTTTGTGCCCAATACCATCAACATGCTAAAATTATTCCAGATTTTCTCCCCAGTCTGTAGAGCCGTTCACGAATCTATGGAAGTGAGTCTCTCAGGCCTTCATGTTCAGTACAATACCATTTGGCCAAACAGACATCACTAGATAACCAAGCCTGGTAAATAAACCAGCATTGTTTTCTGGATCACAAGGCCTGAAAAAACAAATTTCTCTTTCAAATCTGGGCTAAGTAAACATTTCAGAGACCTTCACAAGCTGAAGGCAGTAACTGGGAGGCTTCAGGGAGCTGACATCAAACAGATGCTAAACACATTTTTATCAGGTTTCACAAGAAGAAGACCTCCACTCTTAAGGTAAGTGAAATCTGACATATTTCATAATTCATTCACTAGTGCCTACACATTGGAATTAATCAAAAAACGGCTGAAATGGTAAACTTACCTAAACTAATGAAACCAATGCCAAAATATAAATTTAAAAATTAACAATGGAAAAGTACTTGCTGATAAGTAGAAGCATTTCAAAAACTAGAACACTGGCCTGAAGGTAATGTATTTCAAACACAGAATACTGGCTGTTTGAGTTAAGTGAAGTTTGAGTTTGATTTTAGACAAAGCACATCAAAACGACAGCGGTCACCTTGTGCCAGGAAGAAGCAAGACGACAGATGGAATATAACACAATGATAGGACAGATGGAGACCCTACCCGAAGCACCCACCAACCACTCCCTGAGGGTCAAGAAAGTTATGAGCTGGAAACTGAACCTACTTCCATCATCAAAGGCTTTCCTAGAGCAAAACTTTGAAATGCTTGAGGCAACACAACTGTGTGTTAATCTTTGGAGTGTTTGAACAACACAGTGGGAGCCCTGACATTTTTACGGCAACTGACATTCAAATTTGGCTGCTGCCTAATGATCCAAGTTAGAATTACTGTCATAATTTGTTAGGTTTTTTTCTGTCTGATCCAAGAGGGAATCACTGCCGTAGTTTGTTGTTGTTTTTTTTAAATCCAAGTTGGAACCAATGTCTTGGCTGTTTTTTTTTTTTTTCTTTTTTTTTTCATGCAGCCAAGTTTCCTGTTTCTTGGTGTGCCAGTAGCCGATGAATCGGTTCTTCTGCTGGTCACGTTTGTGCCCATCACCGATGTATCAGTGCACAAAAATAATCGGCTATTTTGTTTCGGGAAGAAAGAAAATCGACTTTCCATTCATAAATGTTGCAGTAATTATTCTTCTTTCATCCCCCCCCCCC
This sequence comes from Onchidella celtica, assembly GCA_963931925.1. NCBI lineage: Eukaryota > Metazoa > Mollusca > Gastropoda > Systellommatophora > Onchidiidae > Onchidella > Onchidella celtica. Next base: position 32,679,694 of record OZ007581.1, read on the forward strand.
CCCACTATTTTATTCCTGTATTGACAAACATGGAAAAACTCATGGCACACAAAGAGTTTATATGATTGGTCTGAAATCTGCATATATATATATAATCTTACAGTAAAAAGTTGAAACGAGAGAACTAGTAGATAGGAAGCCAGGCTCCGACAAGGTCCATGCCCACCATCTGGTGTCTGATCATAAACATAAGGTGCCACCTGGGCTCACACAAGGGAGAGGGGGTGGGGTGGAGAGGAGGGGGCCGAGGAAGATGTGGTCAGTGACCATCAGAGCTGGAGCGAAGCTGGGTGAGATATGAGTTTTTCGTGGTGGTGGGGATAGCAGAAAAGGGGAGAGATACGACATGGCTGCTTATCAATGTTTCTCAGCTTGGGTGGAGGGAGATTCCAGGTTCTCTCTCTTTTTTTTTTTTTTTAAATGTATCCAAGTCCCAAGAGGGCAGTTCTGAGCACTGATCACTGTTAAGAGATATTACATAGACCTGTTTCTTTTGCGGCTGGTCGGTGTCATTTTCAATAATATATGAAATGCAAAGTTACAATATGCTTCACACAAACGCATGATTTTCAATAATATATGAAATGCAAAGTTACAATATGCTTCACACAAACGCATTAACACTCTCGCCCCCCTTTCTCTCTCATGACATCAATAATTTTGGGCATTTGTTCTCATTAGGCTGAAAATGAAAGGGGAAGGGAGCGGGTCTTGTATCTGGCTAATAAGGCCGGCTTTGCGGATGTTTATGTTTGTGTATGGGGGGGGGGGGGGGCGCTTTCTGAAAGCAAAGACTGAGAGACACTGGCATATAAGCTGTGCCATCACACCAGCCCCGTCTTCCAGACAGACAGGACCAGATTGTACGATACTGCACATGTGGCATTCCTGGATGTCTGCAGCATGCCAGGAGGGAGAGTCTAACAGTCAGGCGGAGAGGAGGTGATTGGGAAAGTTCCCCTATAATCTAGACAAACCTAGCAACTCTTGTTTCATTCAAAGTTGAGAGTTTGGGTTTTGAGAAAGCATGTCTCCACGATCAGTGGTGGATCTACCATGAAACTAATGAAGATTAAGTTTCAGTGCCCCTAATATTAGGGACCCTCTTCAGGGCCCCCAATCCTGGACGGACCCTGAAGAAACTTTCTCTTCTATGTTGTCCTATTGTTGCTGGTTACCCAGGGGCCCCAAAACAGTTCAAGCATCAACGTCTCCAAAATGTAGGTCTACCATTGGACTGCCCGTGATAATGATCACAATGCGCTAGCAAAAAGCAAGACGAAAAACGGAACATAACAGACCGACCGGATAGGAGACCTTACCAGAAGCACCCAAAAACTACCAGCTCAAATTTGAGAAACAAGCGATACAGTGAAATCTATTCAAAACTGACTAACCTATTACTGTATTAGGTTTATCCCCAGCGAAATATGCTAACAGAGGGGTGTTTTAGACATTTCACATGGAAAAAAAAAAGGACAGGGTGCAATCATGAAAGTCCAAATGTTCACAAAATTCTGACTTACTAGGTTATTTTAGATTACAGGAGAAAGGGAATATGGGACGGGGAAGGGAAGAAAGACACTGAGCAGATTAAGGGTGGGGGAAAAGAAAGCCGAATTGCCTTTTGTCTGCTGTCTGACATAAGATGCTGCAGTGTGGCGTACTAATCAGCCATATGATGATAGACCATGGTATGCAATAGATGACAGCATAATGATACTAGACAGCAATTTGATTGGATGAAGCATATGAGAGAGAGAGAGAGAGAGAGAGAGAGAGAGAGAGAGAGAGAGAGAGAGAGAGAGAGAGAGAGAGAGAGAGAGAGAGAGGGGAGAGAGGGAGAGAGAGGGAGAGAGAGGGAGAGAGAGAGAAAGACAGAGAGAGAGAGAAAGGAAGGAGAGAGAGAGAGAGAAAGGAAGGTGAGAGAGAGAAAGAACGGAGAGAGAGAGAGAGAAAGAGAAAGGAAGGGGAGAGACAGAGAGAGGAAGGAGAGAGAGAGAGAGAAAGACAGACAGAGAGAAGAAGGAGAGAGAGAGAGAGAGACAGAGAGAGGGAGGGAGACAGACTTCCAGACCACGGTGTTTAAACGACAATAAGGAACAGGATGGGGGGGGGGGGGTGCTCACTGAGTCATGCTGTTTCCCACGCGCAGCATGCCTGTGTCGCCCAGTCCCATGCAAACCAACATGTACCGTTCCGTGTGCTATCTATTCCCAGTGCATCACTTTGGAACTTACTGCGCGACATGATGGAGTTTGGTTCAAACTTCAAAACAAAGTTTCCGCACACAAAGTTCATATATTGTACACTACTTCAATTCAAGACAACTGAGACAGGTATGAATATGTGTCTGGCCATGGGAATGTCTTGGTTGTAATGCTCATTTTGGCATTTTACGAAGTGGGATAGGGTCGGTGGTACGTAGCCCGTTAAATAATGCACAGAACATGTAATGTGAAAGCACACACTCGTTTCTCCTGTTTTTATCGAGTTGTTGAGGTTGTCCACAATTGTTTTGGTCCACTGGCCTTAGCCGTCCCCAATGTGTAACTAGGTAAAAACAATCAAACCCAAATTGTTTGGGGAGGCCGGGTAATGCCATTAGCTTTGAATGTTGAGAGAAACACGGTTTAAATGGCCCAGAAAACCACTGTTCTATGCCAAAATCTGTATCTTAAACAGTTGAAGAACCCACAGGAAAAACGAACCCAGTCACAGACTTCATGTTCAGAGAAAACTTTGACTGACCTCTTCCTTTCGTAGACGGCGTTATTTTTAGATGACAATTTCAGCGGTCTGTCCATTTCTCTCAAAGATCCTGAAACAGGTTGTACGGTGGAACACTCGCTTGGGTTGGGGCCAATAGCCCGTTAAATTTCTACATTGTGACTTAGTCCGTTTTCCCCGTGGACTCTTCAAACTGAATTTGAGCACGGGTCTGGAGAAAGCACGTCGACACGATCAAGGTTAAACTGTGCTTTGAAAAAGCAAGATGACAGACTGAATATAACAGAACGATTAGACAGAAAGAGAACCTTCCAGAAGCGTCGAGACACTACCAGAAGCGTCCACCAACCAACAGGGTTTTTACACTGCACAGCACACAGTAAAAGAACAGACAGTTGTGTAGAACACGGACAAGTCAGCTTTGGCAGCATCATTTTCCTAGGCCTGCCTTGGCTTATTTCCCCGCAAAGCGTTCTAACTTCCAAGCTGTGTTTGTATAAACATGCCTCTATTGTTTCTACCGTTGTAGCCAAATGCCAAGACAAATAAAGACCTGCGGAGAACAAACGGCTGTCTGGCTGTAAGCTGATGCGACAGCGCTAAGCATGAGGAATTGAACATCAAGACGCACTATGTGCAAAGTTCTTTTTTTTTTTTTTTCTTTCCTGTGCTTATTTAACCTTCTAGTTACAAACAAGAAGAAAGACAGCAAGCAATAACAACAAGAAAAAGATGTGAAAGCCTGTGGCAGCCAGACAAGATCTCTAAGCGTTAACCCACGAGTACCAAGTGTTCCATACTTGGCTCAGGTCACCCGGTGCTTTATCATGCTATAGCCTTGACACAACGTCTTTAACAATCTATGATTTTTCGTAATAGTTTCTTTCATTTATCTGATTTGTCTTCAATCAATTTAGCATGCTCCAGAAACGTTGGATAGGGTAATCTTTGAGCACTGCATGTTAAAATTGTTTACGATAATATAATTTTTGTGTTTTAACACTTTGGCACCTTCAACTTACAACATTTTCAAGTGCAAAGAAGTATCTGATAACGACATTCTGAACGGCCACAATTGTCTAAAATTTCTACTTCGCACGTTTTGGTTTTTAACTCCTCACAGAAGCTTTGGATAGGGCAATCTTTGAGCACTACAGCCTTAAAGTGGGTTACGCTAATGCAAATCTTTTTCTTTTGTTTTTTGTTTTAACACTTTGACGTTTTCGATTTACAACATTTTCTAGCGCAAAGGCAGTATCTGTTAACGATAATTCTGAACGGCCACAAATGGCTAATTAGGTAAAATTCCTACTTAGCACGTTTTGGTTTTTAACTCCTCACGGATCCTTTGGATAGGGCAACCTTTGAGCACTACAACCTTAAAGTGGGTTACGCTAATGTAATTTTTGTTTTGTTTTTTCGCTTTAACACTTTGACGTTTTCGATTTACATCACTTTCAAGCGCAAAAGTAGTAGCAATATCTGTTAACGACAATTCTGAACGGCCACAAAAGGCTAATTAGGTAAAATTTCTACTCAACACCGTTTGGTTTTTAACTCCTCACAGAAGCTCTGGATAGGGCAATCACTGAGCATTACAGGGTTAAAGTGGGTTATGCTAAATGTGATTTTTGTTTTGTTTTGTTTTAACAATTTCGCCCCTTCAACTTACAACATGTTCAACTGCAAGGCAGTATCTAATATCGACATTCTGGAAGGCTGCATATCGCTAACTAGGTAAAATTTTACTTAGCACGTTTTGGTTTGTAACTCCTCACAGGGCTTCTTGAAAGCTTTTAACCGTCTTAAGTGCCAATTTGGGGGGAAATGAGTCAATACAGTGCTGGGAGTCTCGGATTTTCAGCAGACATTGTCAGCACCGTCATTTCTCCACGACGAAAGAACAACTTGAGACAACACTTTATATAATTACCGCAAGTGCCAAAACTCACATTAACTGAAAAAACAACAAAAAAACTAATTATTCAAAACAATGGCACTGGCACTTAATGCTTTCATTGCCGACTCAGCATTGTTGTGAATTTATACTGCACCATCAGTTGCAAATATTTAAAAAACCCCAGAAAATGAAGGGGGTCGCAGCACGGCTTGAGGGGACCGACGTGCTGCGCTCCGAAAATCCAAGTCTAGCGTGCAGCTAAGTACTGGTATTGGTTTAACATTCAACATATCTTTTTTTTCATTTCTCTACTGGTTTTTATTCGTTCAATTTTCCGCCCTGTTATTTCTTTTTCCCCCCGATGAAGATCACTCGATCGAAAGCTTGAGTTGGATTCCCCTTTCCTCTGCGTTTTATTGTATCGTTTCTCTAGAATTTCTTACTCGAGGCTTTGCCACATACAACTTTTTCTTTTCGCCATATTTTGACTTCCCATTAGTTGCAACTCTCCGTTATCAAACTTTAAGCAATATCACCTATTTAAATTTATATTTACTGTTTCATTAAGTATTCAAAGTAAGTGAAACAGGCGGATCTAAAATATACCGATGGTACTTCAGAAAATCCTGTTTTCCCGGCACCAGTGGTCAATGGGTTAAGATAATTCAGCTAGAGGCGCCATGTTCTCGGATGAATGGCAAGACAGCGTGTAATGCCAAACAGATTCCTTCCAATATTCCGCCTCGTTAAATCAGTCAGGTGAGTAGACATTTAACCTTGAAGTTTGCCAACTGGCAACAAGTGACTGGCATGAAACAATACCTGTCTGTTTCTTATGGTCTTGCAAACTTCTTGACGTAAACATCAAGAAACTGCACAACAGAACCGTTTATTTTCTCATCAACTGCTCACGTTTGTTTTACTTGATTTTACTGCCACCGGCAACGCAGAACTGGCATAAAACTCTACAATTTCTTATGGTCTTGTAACGTCATGGACGCACCCATCAAGAGACTGCTCATAAAACAACCGTTTATTTTCTCATCAATTGCTCCCGTTTATTTTACTTTTGTTTTTTCTATTGCTTTTAGTGCGAGATTCTTTACATCGTCTAACGTGCCTACGCTATTGCATTGAAATCCCCAACAAAGCTCCACCTGAAGCGAACAAAAGCAAAGGTATGCAAAAATATTACGGCAGGTGCATTTCTTGTTGCATTTTTTTTTCTTTCTTTCTGACTCAGTCTGCCCATTTGTCCGTCTTTCTTTCTTTCCGCTTTATTATTGGTTTTTTTTTATCTGAGCAGAATGCTGTTGGATACTGGAGAATAAAACGTCCGGTATAGACACACAAATACAATTAACACTCACGCAATGTAAAAATACAATGAAAAAAAACGACAACAAACAACTTAGAAACGTAGAACTTGACATGTTCTGCGCGATTAAAAAACAATACAATACATGTATTTACAAAGTACACAGTTTCCATCGATTTAGAGCGGCAATGTATACTCTAGGACACCCACGCGCTCAGTAATTCTGTTTTTCATTTTCGCTACCCCCTAAAGTTTCTACACTCTACGACCTATAATCGGATAAGAAAATACACCCCAAAACAAGTACAAAATACGCCAGACGAACTGCAATGCAACGACAAAACACTTTATCTGTGTTGTGGCTCTTCCATGAAAGTGCACAAGTGCATTCACATACATGTAACTGCTGGTTATATTTTATTTTGCCAAATACTGTGTAAATTTCCATGAAGTAATTTTAGGTTTTATGTTGATCAAAGAGGATGGTTGCAATAATTTCAAATGTTTATTCACGAGATTGAAAAAAAAAAATTTACTCAAGATTTCAAAGAATGCAATCGTTTTCTCCGACTGTAAAATAAGGTCTTTCGCAACTGGGCAGTTTCAAAATGGTGCTAGATGGAAATAAATATTGAATTCAAACTGCAGTAATGCGGCGTTTGTCGCAGCACAGCAGCGAAACTCCATGTAAGTCCGTTAAGGATGCACAGTTACATACTAATAATCACCTGCCAACTAAAAGCACGTGTTCGCCGACCCACAAGCACTAACTAATTAGTCTACAACGCATGCTTTCTCTCTATCGTTTCGGTCTGGAATACGGAGTAAAGCAAAGACAAATTAATACTGAATTCAAACCTGCAATAATGCGGCGTTTTGTGGCAGCACAGCAGCAAAACTAGATAATATTTTCCGTTCATCTGCCCCAAAGTTCCCCATTCTTATACGTTCCTCTTCCCCCGCCGTGTTCTGGATAACGAAAGGTGAAAACTGACTTTCGTGAGCCTTCAGTGTCTAGTTTGCAAACGGGAAATATCTTAAATCAATCGGCAGCTACGTACCTGGACATTTTCTACAACAGAGATGCAAAGCAAATTGGTTGAGCTGCCCCACATACCGAGAACAGCACTAACAGAAGAAAAGGAGGGGTAGACAAGAAAGCAAATGATTGAGCTGAATAATATATCAAGAATCTTGTCAGCAAAAGCTTGGGGAACCATCTTTTCACGGCTGGAGAGAGTTTGCTGACATGTAGACCACGATAGAGAGAAAGGGTGAGAAAGCAAAAGAGAGAGAGAGAGAGAGAGGGGGGGGGGGGTTGGCAAAAGAGAGAAAAGGAGGGAGGGAGAGAGAAACAGAGAGAGAGAGAGAGAGAGAAACAAGAACGAGTATGGGGTGGGGGGCTTTGAAAGAACCTCACGGCCAATAACAGTTTACATAGATGACCCGCCTTCTCACCCTTTTCAGACATGAGAAATAAGAAGGGTGTTTGTGTGTGTGCTTTGTCTGCATCTGCCGGATGAGTCAAATGAGAAAAAGTTCTGCCGAATTTGCATTGTCTAAAGACAGAAAGAGGGAAGTGCTTGCAAGAGATAATTCAATTTCTAAGACAACCAGACGCCAGCATAACATAACTGCCATTCTTACAGGTGCATAATCAGATAGATATGCATATTATCAAAATGTTTAAAGGAGAAAACAAATGGATTATGTGATAAACAGTTATCTTGCAATCGTTAACGTGTCAGAGAGAGAGCGAGAGAGAGAGAGAGAGAGAGAGAGAGAGAGAGAGAGAGAGAGAGAGAGAGAGAGAGAGAGAGAGAGAGAGAGAGAGAGAGAGAGAGAGGAGGGGGGGGAGGGAGAGAGAGGGAGAGAGGGGAGAGAAAGGGGGAGAGAGAGAGAAAGGGAGAGAGAGAGAGAGAGAGGGAGAGAGAGGGGAGACGGAGAGAGAGAGAGAGAGAGAGAGAGAGAGAGAGAGAGAGAGAGAGAGAGAGAGAGAGAGAGAGAGAGAGAGCTGTTTCATTCACAAGCTTAGTGTCTATTATTTTGTCTACAGACAGATTGTATCACAGTTTTCCGGCCCTAGTTCAATGTGATTCCTTCATTCGTGTGACGCCCATGGCCATTCAGACAAAAGAACTACTAGACTGGCTCAAGAAACCTATAAGCTGATAAGATCATGTACCGACTCCGACTTACCTGCGTTTCTTCTCCTGCGGAAGATGAAGCAGAAGAGGATGATGAGGAGGGTGACGATGATCACTCCACACACACATGCGATGATGATGACATGTTCTTCTGTCAGAACTGCTTCTTTTTCGTTCGAATCTGCAGAACACACAAAAAGACAAAATGCCATATTAAAATTTTGGACAATTAATACCTGCACTGGTCAACAGCCCCTCGTTATATGCAACATAAATGTGGCAACACAAGGGCCTCAGACTATTTAGGCCAACATTGTTCTGACCTTTGACCTTCTTCTTGAGATTAAGGCCCGATGCATGCTAGCTGATTTTGATCAGCCAATTAGTTGAATGGTGACGTCACGACATTTAAACTTCAATGAGCCCTCGCTCACCAGCCAACTAGTTGGGCCTCATTGAAACTCAATGTCGTGACGCAATCATCTAACCAGTAACCAGTAGGAAGATCAAAATCGGCCAGTGCGCGCCGGACCCAAGCCCAACATAGTCATGTCAACAAGAAAAAGTTGCGCCAATACATAGCACTGAACAAAAGAAATGTTAAGGAAAATACAATACATGTACTGCGTCTTGATAGAACAAGTTTGTTTTTTGTTAGATTTCTCATAACCGTGAGAAATGAGAAAGGCCAATGTGTTAATGAAGTGGCAAGGTAAGATTAGATCAGATAAAATATGATGAGATATGAGACAAAAATAACACATTTGATTAACCTTTTGATTTAACCCTGCGGGATAAATCTGTGTTAGAACGTACAATGTTATATTAATAACCAGCAGAATGAAGGAGATAATGCAATAAATCTTGAACAATCTCGCTGACATCAACCAAGAAAGGAAAGAAGCGTAGGTGAAAACATTGTGGTATACACAACTTTCTGGTGAAATAAGGCAAAACTTGATGGATGGATGGACGGACGCACGGGCGAATGGATTTGAGCTTGAGTTTGGAGAAAGCACGTCGACACGGCAAAGGCAACATTGTGCTCATAGATGGATGGGTGGATGGATGGACAGATGAAAAGACAGATAAGTGGATTAATGACCTGAAAGACCGAATCATAAACCAGTGTAGCTCTGCTGTTTCCAATCCTCGGATTTACGAAATAAACTTTTTGTTTTTTGCCGTGTTCTTTGCCACATTTCAACTAAAAGCCGCAGTGTACATTCTCATCGCTACATCACGCATCTAAAGTTCGCACGAAACGGTACATGTGAGTCATCTTTTCATGCCTTGAGAATTCTCATAGATCAGTTTGTCTCTGCATGACAGACAACACCTCGCGCTCTTGGCTCCAGACCAAAATGTGAGGCGCTTAACTACATAAGAATGATTGATTTAACAGCTAGCCGAATGGTGCCACGCCAAACTGCGTGTCTTCCATGCTGGTTTAACATGGTACCCAATGGAGCCTGGCATTTCACTGAAATGTTCAAAGTTCGTTGTTATGTAGGAAACGCTTAGTGTTAAACTTAGTGTTAGGCTAAAACGTTCCGAATTCTTCGTGGCGGGCCGGACCAAATGGCAATGTGTTTGGTAAGCAGAATTTGGGTGTCGAAGTACAAAGCGGCCTTAATTTTTGTTCCAACTCCACTTTTTGCACAAACTGAGAAATTCGACGTTAAAGGATTGGCGCGTTAGTATTATGATAAGGATGAAGAATCAATCGGAACTGTGAAACAGCTGATACATGCCACAACACATTTTAAACAAGTGCCAAAGTGTGTATTTGTTATACCTCTTCGTATATTACAAGTAAAGATCTCCAGCTTTTCAGAAATGGCGATAGAACCGTAAACAAAAATTAAGGTTGAGAGAAGGCTCGGGTCGGGTCTCTCTCGGGTCACTTCTCTTACTTTTTTCTTTCACTTTCGCTTTTCTGAACACTGACAAGGTATACACCTCAAAAACGCCAATCTTTATCATATTAATAATTATGGCAATATTAATATATATTATTATTATACATAAGCGAAAAGTCTGCATCAAGTTTTGATCCTCCCAACGGGATGTTATCAAGTCTTTGGTGATAACTAATATTCCCAGAGCATGTATGGAGATTCTGTCATTTTTTCTGAGATCCTGAAAATGGCATCAATAGGCTTAGCTTCAATATTCAGTTCCAGGCGTCTCCTAGCTTATATAATAGCGTTCCACGCAATTCATTTGCGTTGTTTACTCGCTGTAATATAATAATTCTCTCTCTCACCCACACATACGACGAGAAAGAGAGAGAGAGTGCGAGAGAGAGAGAGAGGAGTGAGAGTGAGTGAGAGAGCGAGAGAGAGAGAGAGAGAGAGAGAGAGAGAGAGAGAGAGAGAGACAGAGAGAGAGAGAGAGAGAGAGAGAGAGAGAGAGAGAGAGAGAAAGAGAGAGAAAAAAAGAAAGAGAGAGAGAGAGAGAGAGAGTTTCGACACAACATTTAAACATTACGCTTTTAATCAGCCATGAACGTGGAATTAGCGAATTGGAAGGAAGGGGGGTGAAGCACTGTATATGTTATAATTTATATGCTACAATATAAATAATTAACTACAAAAACCAGAAGCGACGCGAAGTCTGAACATGACAGAAATTAGCGAAATTATAAAAGACAGACCCACATGTGTATTTCTTCAACCTGAATACAGTATAAATAAATAAAGACTAACTCCACATGAACATGCATTTTATGTTGGCATGCAAGGGCAGTCACCCGAGACATTGCTTTCATTATCAAGTAATCTCATTTCTCCCTGTCAGAAACTAGATTTCACTTTTAAAAGCACCTGCATTTCCCCCTTTCTTACAAATCCCGCACACAAGCACGCACTTTTTAAGATCTTAATGTAAAAATCCTGCTGTTTTTTCTATCTTAGTTAATGTAGAAGACATGCTAACCGCTAGCATGATCGACAGAAAGCTAAAAATGGGACATTTTTTAAAACTAAAAATAAAAACCATTTCAAAATTCTAATGCCTGGGCTGTTTTTTTGCACTCGGAAATTACTTTGTTGTCTCAGATCAGATTTTATTCGTTAAAATCTAACTTTATTTATTTATCCTTTAAGAAAAGAAATTCAAATCTGATGTCTTGTGAGGTGTTCTGGACAGCCGTAAGGAGAAACCAATTCATATAGGTGCAACAGAATGCCAAAGATATTTGCGCGTATTCTTTACTGTGTACTCTGGAAAGGTTTAGATTTCTTCCCCTCAGTCGTGTTACCCTTGGAAAATTATCAAATTCCCTGATGCGTGCGAATTCAATTGACGCTAATCTCACCAGTAATACCACATACAGCCTGCCTACTGCAAGCTGTAAACATGTCTCGGGTGGGGGGGGGGGGGCGGAAGACTTGAGAAAATGGGACGGGGCGGGGGCAAAAAGGATACATCAAAGACATGGGAGGGAAGATAAAAATCTGGTAAGGAAATTACCAACTAAATATATATGTGTTAACATATCCTCATGCCGTCCTCTAGTTTTTAACTACATTATGACGCTGCCTCTTAACCCTTTGCCGTGGTGAAGACACACAGATTTTGCTAAAGTATTTGAAATACACTTGAACTGCAGTTTCAGTGCCAAAAACGTTACTTCTTTTATAAACGTACTTAGAAAATGATAGAGATAAGTGAAGTGAGGGGGCCTGGAGTCAAAGCATGTCATATTTCAGCGAGTTTATCCAGTTTCATAATGACATTTCTGGCTACAGGGCAGGCTAGTGATTCTCCGAGTCCAAGGCTAAACTCCACCCCTTGTGATCCCAGATTTCTTCAATTCCTTCCCCATTTTGATGTCTCATCTAATTATTTTTTTAAAAACTATTATACATTTACGGTGGGTAATATTTGAGACAATTTATGGAAGTGAATTTCTTTATAAACTGCAGTTTGAGTTTGGGTTTAGCGGCACGTCGGCACGATAACAGCCACATTGCGCCTCTTACGGTTTTTTTCGTTCTCTCTCCTTGTGCTAGCTTTCAGTCCTCAGATGCCCGAACGGTACCCTGAGGACTACACACAAACACACACGCTGACAGAAATCACACACAACTTGTGACCATAACTGTCAGTCTCGCCCAAGGCCCTCTGCTCTCACCCCATGCATCGCCCCATGACAGCTGAATATAATAAGATAATGAGTGAGGGAACACTCGACGGCACACAGCTCGACCTGGGCCTCTCTCCGACCTAGGCTCACAGTGGATGTAGGAGGGAATGGTTAGTTCTTTGGCCCAGCTCTTCATTGGAGACACAATGACAAAAACCCATTCGGGAATCGTGGCAGAAAGAAAGGGGTGTGGGGTGGGAGACAGAAGGTGGGGGACAACTTCTGACTTTACCATTATTTTGCAGACCAATGCTGACAGATGCACCAGAGAGAGGAACAAAGGAATGCAGCGGTGCGCCGGAGAAGTGAAAACAAAAGGGGGTGGGGAGAGGAGGCAACAGGAAAGTAATGCAAAGCAACACGATCTAATTTCACAGAATTTAATAAGAATATGCAGAGACTGACGTTAGATTACTAACTATACAACCACGTTTTCGTTATAAAGGAAGGGCACATTGACCCAGCTCAGTACAACAACAACAACAGCAATAAATGTGATTTCCTCGACATCTTGCTTCACAGTCTTATACACCGCCATGATCTCATCCCGCAACGGAAAGCGCTTTAAAGTGCTACTTGTCTTATAGCCAGGAAACCCCTCACACATCACAAAGTCATACCTCAAACACAGAGTACATTATGTACGGATTTCGGCAAACCCGAACTTGAATGGGGAAACTTTTCAAAAGACAGAACAACGAGTTTCATTGTGGAGGAAGAAAGCGCTTTTCCCACCCAACCCCAAATGTAAACAGGGAACAGGTAGTTTACATTTGATGTAAGCCAAAGATGCCATTGTGACGTTTATTCCCAGTTCAAACTGCTTATCACAGGAAAAGAAGATGCGTCCATTTCTGTAATTTTTGTTTCTTTTATGTTCAATTAATTCAATGCTCAGGGGCCGAACAATACGTAACTTATTTATAAACCAATACACAATAAGAGGGGCGATCAAGGCCCCATGTTATTGCGTCGCATACTCGCTCTAGCCTCAGAAAATCCAATCTTAACCCCTCCGCCTTGTGAGTTTATAATAACTGTATCGTACAGTTCCGTTTTGTAATCTGACCACCGCCGTTGTACCTTTAAATTATTTGTCGAACCACAGAGGCAATACCGTCCCCTTCTTCCCCCCCCCCCTTTTTTTAATTCCCACAAACAACAACAATACCAGTATGCAGCCTCGGCATTTTAAGGGTTAACTTTGAAAATTACGTTCCCACACACACCAGTTGTAGATGGAGGAAGGGCTAAGCTCGAGCCCGTTATTCGAAAAGAAGTTTTCTCCCCACCGTCTTCAACCAGGCGAGTCTTTCCCGTGGAGCAAAGCAGGTAGTGTATACCACAGTGGTTTTCTGCCCTTAACCCCACAAGACCCTAATGTCTAGTGACATCTCGTGGCCCTTTTCCCTTCCACATTTGCCAGAAAGAGGTTAGTTTGAAGCTGTGCGGCCAAACCATAATAAGTTCGTGCTTCAACCACAGACCACATTATTTTATGCTGTAGAGTACATAAAATTTAATAGTAATCACCACTTTCTGCACGGCTCGTTATTAGTATCAGTGGAAGTCCAGCAGCGGGAGGCGGGGGAGGTGGGGGGTATGTCATGGAAATCTGTTTAATCGGTAAGTTTTTTAACAGTTCCATTTTAGTTTTACTTTGGCACGAATGGTAAAAATATTTTAGGGTGATCTCTGTAGCCTGCCAGGAAAACCATTCTTTCGCACAACAAAACACCCAGACAGTAGTATTTAAATACATGAAATGATAACGTTTGCGGCTTCAGTTAAGATGAGTAAAAAACACAAAAAAATAAGTCGGAACTGCGAAACAGTTTGGTAAGTGCTACATACAACGCATTTTAAACACGTGTTAGGCACGGTATTATGCTTATACCAGAGACTTTGTATAGTTAGTAATCTAACGTCAGTGCAGTCTCTGCATATGCTTATTAATTTAGACCTACATTTGTTATACCTTTTCTAAAGGTCTCCAGTTTTTTCGGATAATGGAGATTTGAGAAAAAAAGGTCACCAAATGTCTGTACTGAAACGCCCGCAAGTGTCGAGTCCGCTGCCTAGTACCATAGTTATTAGTAGGCCCAAATGTTCATTACTGCACCATTATGATATGACTGAAAACCACTGGTGAAGCCGTGCGTTGTGTGTACAACATTGCTCGGAGGGTGGAGGGAAGAATGATCGTGTTTACATGGCGGAAGAGGAAAGGAGAGTGAGAAAGGCAGGCTGTGATAGACGGGCGTGTACAGATTTGGGGTCTGGGGGAAATATCGTGAGCGTGAGAGCAAAGGTGGCAGCTAAATGGGTGGAAATGGATCATTGGGGAGGGTGGAGACGGATGTGAAATACAATACAATAAATTATACAGGCTGTCTGTCTTGTTCTCACTGGAGATTGTGTAAGCTGAGCGACCCTATACTTAAAGAGATGGTATAGGCAGAGACTGTACCTTGCTTATTATACGAAGTCTCTGGTATACGCACACTGTTGTGTTGTCTCCCAATGATTTCCAAAGTACAGGCCATCTATCTGATTCGCACTGGAGATTGTGTGAGCATAGAGACTTTAGTTACAGAGATGGTATATCGTATAGGCAGAGAGTTCAGTTAGCTTACTATACTAAGTATAAAGTCTCTGATACAAATTAAGCATACTATTGACTTGTCTCCCAATAATTTCCAAAATGCTTGCTGTCTATCTTGTTCTCTCCGGAAACTATGCAAGCAGAGAGACCTTCGGTAGACAGTGTAAGCATAAGCAGAGACTGACGTTAGTTTACTATACTAAGTCTCTGGTACGAGCATACTACTGTATTGTCTCCCGACGATTTTCTATGGCAACCGTGCATAGCACTGTTTTTCTTTTTCCCAAGACAAAAGGGAGGTACGGTGAGCAGTTTGGACGGTAGAATTAGGTAATCTGTGGTTTGTAGTACAGACAGAACAAATACATGTATTTGGTGCACCCATTTCTTCATGCCCGTGTCTAACATTCTCTAAAATTTTGTTTTCATCCATCCGACAGCTGCTGGTTTTATGTTCGTTCTTCTCATGATCTCTCTCTACCATTTAACTGGTCTGAGAGATGAGAGTAGGGTACCGAAAACGAATAGTGGTGGTGTGGTGATGGGGTGTGTGTGTGTGGGGGGGGGGGAGAGAGATGAAAAGGTACAGATTAAAAAAAACAAACAAAAGGTATCAAAAGAGGCGCAAAACAAATTTGTGTATAACGAAAACGTGGTATCATTATGGTGAATGAGAACATCTCATTTGAATAAAGGGGCGCACCGCGACAACAACAGCAGGTAGTAGCAGAAAGACAGTTTCAACAGCCTAAAACAAGACACAGACTGCCCTCTAGTTCTCTCAACCAACTGTCTCCAAGCATGTATGCCATTCATGCTGAGATCCATGCACAAAAACTTCCCGAAGCTCGAACAACAACAAAAAAAAAATGCCTTTGCCCAGGCAGATTACAAACTGCAACTCCAACCACTGACAAAAAAAAAAACAGCAAAAAACTCACATCATATGAATCGATTGGATAACCAAGAAAGGCAACGAAACAGAAATGCACTGGTTTCTCCGATTTTTTCTGTTGACTTTGTTCTTGTCATTCTTTGATGACTGTCATTTTTTTTTTAAAAATTCTTCTTCAAAGTTATTATTAATACTAGTTGGCCAGGTGGCTGGAGGAATACACAGATGTGATTTTCAAAGTAGAGTTTGGATCACCAATGTGTAAACTGAGGAACAGAGCGAATTTCCGGCACAATTTTTAATTCTACTCGAACAAAATGCGTCTTTTTTTTTTTTTTTTTACCCCGGATCAAAATGTCGGAACATTATGTTCTTCTGTTCAACTCAGTTGTGGCTCAAAATCAACCAAACAACCAAAGTATTAACAATATGGCGAACTTCAAGACCTTTTAAAATATGCCCACCTACACCTTTAGTTCTTTCTTTGCATAGTTAATATAATATTTGTAGTTTTTAAGGCTCAGCGGTTAAAACACCTTGTATGATTACATTGGAGGACTTGCTGCCTTCATGATAATGATTGTTGTTTTATTTTATTTTATTCGAAAGGAAATTAACAATCTTCCATACTAATAATCCAGTAGATCTAGTATTCAAGAGTTCCATATCTGAAACAAGTCACCTGGTGTCAAACATTCCCCAATAAATAATAAGGGCACTTTCCATATCATATCCCAATCATGTTTTTTATTTTGTACTTTTGCATTTTTTCCTTCTAATTCAACCCCCTTGCCCCCACATCGTCTTTGGGATCAGTTTCTGTGCATTTTATGGTAGTAAAATGTCTCCATTTGAACCTTGTAAAATTGCATTGCTGTAGTTCTGCTAATAACTAAGCTATAGGCATTGTTATCTCCCTAGAGCAAAATAACCAAAATCTCCCCGGCATATGGGGGTTTACATAGTCGGCAGTGAAGGGGTTAATCCCCTTTACGAAATTTGTCTTAGTGTCATTGCAGCCCAGTTATAACTGGAACAGACACGTCGCCGCCACAGTGCAGCGCCGGTCACCTTTTCTCTCTCCCTGTCTTGTTTTTTTATGGTACACATTGATGGTATGATTATATATTATTGGTAATAATTTTATATACATTGTTATCATTTTGCTGGTTTATAATTTAGGGTATGTTATCTGCTTCACATAAAAAAAAAACACCAAACAAACAATGACAAAATAAAACAAACTAAAAAAAAAAAAAAAAAGTCGCGGCAATTACTGCACATGATTAAAATCTTTTTTTTTTTAATTTTGCAGCTTGGTGGACCATCAACCAACGTCAGTACTACGACCAAAATCATAAAATCTTCACTTCAGCAAATATAAACTCGGGCAAGTTTTCAAGACGCCGTATTGCCCCCTTCCCAAATTTTGCAAATTGGCATAACTTGGCAAGCTGGAAACGATGTTGACCCGGCTGCCTTGCCAAGGTTTTTATTCACTTTTTTTTTTTTAAACTCCGGTGGCTAAGTCAACGCCTCGGGAATAACGCGGCCCTGCAAAGCACACAGGGCTGGTCAACTTTAGTGTGCCCTTGCATGGGGAGAAGTGGAGAAAATGAGTGGGACAGGAAGATGAGGAAGAAGGAAAAGTACAGACACATGCATTAAAAAAAACACAAACAAAACACACACACACACACACCCACACACAAATAGCCGAATAGATGATGACTTTGGAGGCCTTTTAACCTGTCGTTTCGGTCAACAAACAATGTATGACAGAAGGGACCAACTAACTACACAAAACTTGCGTCTGCGAAACAAAAACGTCTTTTTCGGGGTACTGTAGTGTGTGTGTGTGATGTGGGGGGGGGGGTGGAGAAGTGGTGGGCTATGGACGAGCACTGGAACCAAGCCATAATTCGTTCAATCTTAATTTAAGAGCACTGGTTGGGGAAGAAGACGAGAATGGTGATCTCAAGGACTGAAAGAGGAGAAAACACGAAAATGAATTATGAAGGGGAATGAGTGAAGGAACGAACCAGACCGGTCCAGTGATGGACCGATTAACGGTTTTTTTATGTTCATGAAAGATCCATGACACCAAAAAACCTTTCTTGCGAAAAGCGAAACTGAACTGTTTATCAAGGTGCACTGCAAGGGGGATTGATTGGGGGATGGAGGGACGAAAACATAGCAAAACAAAGGCGTGTTCAAGTGCAACAAACCCACAGTGGCTGATAGACCATACATCGAGGACTCCAAAAAGCGTGCACTGCTCGAATATTACCCCTACCCCCTGCCCCAACTCTGCAGGCAATCAAGTTAAAATTGACCATGTGGATCGAATAACTGTCCGTCCCCTTTGTCCATTTTTATAACCTCTCGCTGCCCGCAATGTCTTTGACAACAAAGTTCAAAATCCAAGCAGGTTGACTGAGCAAAACAACAAAAATGCATAGCTGGCAAGGACAATTTGTGTCACTTTCAACAAATCATGTCGTCAACATGTTTGACCGCAGGATGTACTCGAACTTGGAAGAAAAACGACAAAGTAGACGCACAGTTTTAAAAAAAAAGTGTGTGTGTGTGTGTGGGGGGGGGGGCAGGAGGCGCGTGAGCTGGGCGAACGGGTGTCCTAAAATGAAGTTTAAAGGCCTAGTTAGTAGTAAGGTAGACAAAATGACTGCCTCACATTTTTATTTTTTTTATCAGAAACTACAAGTGCTAGCTTGAACTTGTGACAGAATCTCTTCCCCCTATTCCAGAGTCATCTCTCTCTCTCTCTCTTTCTTTCCCTTTTAGTTTTTCTACCAGAAGCTGCCAGTACCCCAGTGAACCTAAGAAATTATTCCCTCCACCTCCTCCTCCGACCATTCTCTACAACCATGCGCATGGCACGCCAAACGCACCAAAGCATCCACAATACGCACACAGAGAACTGTGGCAGGTGTTTTTCACTGTCGGCCAAACACAACCAATACCTTGCACCGGACATTTTTTTTCTTTCTCCAGTCCCACTTGGCCAAGCTAGGATTCCCCCGTTCATCTCACCTGACCACATGGCCAGGATTCCCCAACCACATTGTGCCGAAAGAATAAATAAAAAAAAGAAAAGAAAAAAGGAGCCACCAGTCTGCATCGCCGCCTGAATTCAGGCCAACATTAAGCCCACTGACCGCAGTGACCAGATCATCTCATGCGGAGAATCCCATTCTTTTTCTACTCTTAATTCGCCAGCTTCGCGGATTTGTCCCGGGTTTACTTTAATCCTATCTCCGTATTGCCACAGATACAATACTAACAAACTAATGGGTATTTTCAGGGTGAAACGAAACAATCCTGCTCCCCGCTGTTCACAGTAATGTTTATTGTCCTCCTTTGTTTGTTTGTTTCTGTTTCTTTCACGTCATGTATTTTTGTGTATAGATTTCATGTAACCTGCTTTTATGTGGGCATTTCTCAATCTGTCCATTTGTCATTCCATACGAGACTAGAAGCGGGTTTTCTTTCTTTAAAAAAAGAAAAAAAAAGTTCAGACTAGTAATGAAGAACACTTCCCAGATGTTTCTAGCACTCTTGTACACCCCCCCCCCCCCCAATCTTCATTCAGTCATTTTTATCCCGTCACTATTTGCCCGTCTGTTGGTTTTCTTTCCTGGCAATTTTCAAACAAGCCAGTGGTGGATACCACTGTTCCTGGTCGTTTCCAGTACTTTTCACCTATCGCCCTATAAATAGATACTAAACTTTTAAAAAAAAATGATTTCTTCGTAATTTTTATCTTTGCTCAATCTGTTCATTTGTAACGTGACCCATTTTAACGAGGAGGAACCAATCTTCTCTCTTCCTGGTTATGAAGCCGAACCGTTGGTGATAACAGCTGTGGTTTCCGCTGCTCCCGAGTCTTTCAGTTTCAATGACAAAACCAGGCGGTATTCTTCACATAGATCATGATCTCCTCTCTGCTCTACAAATTTCCCGAACTCCAGTCATAAACACGTATTTTTCTGAACTTGGAGAACGTTTTGCCGTCCAGAATTCACAACCTGAACGAATTGGTGAAGTGGCATTTATCCATTTTACTAATGTTCTTTCTTCAGAACTGAGCACTGCAACCAACCACCATAAAGGCCAGTGTTCCCAGCAATTTTTTTAAAATAATAATTATACAATGTATTATTATTATTCTTTTTTATTTTCGATTCTGTATGCACTTTCATTTTTATGAGTCCGCCGTGTCTGTGCACATGCTGGCATGGCAGTCTGTCTATCAAATGAGTCAGAATAGTTTCCGTGACGTCAATGGCCACTTACCAATCTAGGTTTTGTTTTAGCCACGGCAACTGTAAACGCCCACACCGATAGATAAATGATACATCATTCTTCCCCTTCCTAATCTCTATGAATTCACACATGTATGTACTTGTGTTTATTACGACAGCAGTCTAGCCATATCTTCCAGTAGTTATTTTCTTCCCGTTCCCAGCCCGTAGTTATTTACATGTATGTACATGGCTGTATGCACTCGTTCCGTCTCGAAGAGATACATATGATTTTGGCGTCCCCTAATCCCCGTGCTAAACCGGAGCAAATTGGTGTCCATACTGCACCGCTTGTTTCACCCCGCCTCAGTACATCTTCTTTCTTCATCGCACCGTGCAAGCCCCCTTCCCGCGTAAACCAACACACACACACCAAATCCCGGTCTTTCACATCACCGCTCAACCTCTGTCAGATCTGGCGGACACGGCGACACTTGAGACGGCCTGTCTTGCCCTTCTTTCTACATGGCAGGCCATTTTCCGGTTAGTATCCAACCGTATACCTGACTTTATCGGCACAAAAACGGTCAAGATGCAATGTGCGAGGCAGGACCTCTAGAGAGCATTAGGAATTTTCTCCTACTGTGTCAAGCTCCCTGGGTAATTTGTAATGTGCAAAAGTCAAACTTGTTGGAGTTACATTGTTGTGTCAGACTGAAATTTGCAAGTTTCTACACTAGCTGTACGAAGTTTACACCAACATGATGTGAGTGCAATGTGTTCTCTTTACTCCTAGAACCATCTCTTCTTTGAAAAAGACACGACCAACAATTGTCTGCTAAACACACGTTTCCACATTTAATCTGTGCGCCATGATGTTCTACATCAAATGATACAAAACGTCAAGCTAGGTACAAAAGATGAGGCATTACCAGTTACTACTTTTAAAGCAACGACATAAATTTCAAAATGCAATCCACATTTACAATGGCGGATTCGAAGCAAAAGTGTCTCTTGCCTTTAAAATTCTGTCTAGAAAGCAACGAAGCTAAAAGCCGACTCAAAAAGCCAGCATTCCCAACAAACGGACTTTCCTCTATGAGACCAGATAATAGTACAGACGGTCGTTTGTCCGTCAAATTATAGCCTGGCCAGATAAGGAGGGCCGAAAAGGACACAACCTTGCCCGCACCAAACACGGTATGAAAGATACTATTGTAAAAAGGGGCACACACCAAAAACGCCAGTTAATCAAGTTCAATATTGTGAAGGCCGAAGGCACACATCTTTCCCTGTCTGGCGCAAACCGCCTGTAAACATAATTTGTATTTTAAAATTTTACCGGACGCGCATTGCTAACCTTGCCTGCTGTGTATTTTGAAAATCCACGACAAATCCTATTTTATGCAAGAAACTGCAGGTTCCACGGGGCTGGTACTTCCAAAGAACATGAGCCATAGAAAACCATAAGGCAGATAACGCACTGAGATATGATGGGATTTATTACATAATTAAGATTGGGATTGTTAACATACTCAGTATCACTTTCACGCCCCTTCAAGATATACTAGCCGAAAGCGACTTGGCTTAGGTATTAATTTTTGTCTCATATTCATAACAAACTGTTAAGACCATGTGGGGGGGGGGGGGGGCACTTCCCACTGAGGTCGTGGCAATAATATTCTTATATTCATGGAGTTTCAAACACTTGCAAGACCACCCCAAACCAGCATGACAGTATAAAATATCAACATTGTCGCCTGGGACACAAATATTCATTTCCTTACATAGAATACCGGCTGGGCCTATTTTTCCTGTATCAAATATTAGCACATTTATACAAATCATCTAGATCAACTATCCACGGCTGCATGTGAAAATTTTCTTGTTACGCTCATAAGGGGTTTTGCCATAGAACTGCCTCAAATCATCTCCCGCGGACGACGATAAGGCGGGAGGACGGTGCAAAAACATGGACTGGAATAACAGCACTGACTTCCCATCCAAGGAAGAGCTTGACGGGCGGAGAATAAAGAAGGCAATTTTCGGAAGGAAGGGCTAACTTAGCACTACACGGAGATCGCCGAGTGTCCGAGATACGAAAGGTAGTAAATAGTGCAGAGCGTATCATCTGCCATTCTCAAAGCTTCATCAAAATGTTTAAAATTCCGTGGAAGCATAAATCATAATTACAGATCATGCTTCAAAAAAGTTGTTTCAACCCTTTACGGCCCAAAACACAGATGGCCCGTCCAAACTAATCTGGAAAGCATTACCTTGAGCACTTTAAATAGATCTAGATCTAGTTAAAGGTATGAAATTTTTGTTCGATAGATTGATAAATTAGAGAGTGGTACCATAGTCCAAAATATACTGGGTATCAGCAATCACGGTTCAATATGTCACAATCGACACTACAGCGAGTAAAGGGTCAAAAGTACATGTACAGCCCCTAGTTATGTGTTACTCTACATAATGATACACAGTGTGAGCCACAGCGAACGAACATACGAATATATATCTAACGCTGCTTTTCTAAACGAAACAGCTTCAGCGTTGCAGGGAAGGTGTACCCAAACCGAAGGAAGAAACTACCATGCGTCCAACGAGACCGCGAATCAGTGTCAGTGGGGAAAGTCACAGATAAAGATCAGTGGTCAGTAATATAAATGGGGTCAAGACAACAAGAGAGGGGCAAGAAAGACAAGTAATGTTACAGCACACAAAATTAAGAAGACCCGTCTCACGCCGTGCCTGGTTCTTGCAAGGTGGGGAAAATAAACTGATTTATGGCTAAATATAAAGAACTTGTCTTGTGAATATATTTAAAAACAAACACGCCAAAACAAGCCTAAAGCCTTGTCACTAAATTTAAAACAAGTAGAGGGGAGTGTGTTTGCATATGTGGGCAAAAAAAGTGAGGGGGAAGAACAGCCTACAACCTAATCGTGTGGGGAAACAAGATAATGGAAGACAGCTATATAATGAGATCAGGTATAAATATTGGTAGCATCATTCTATTTGGGCCAACCGGCCTCGTAGCCAAACTGACCACAATTGGTTTCACTGTGGCTATTTTCTGGCCACTTTCCTAAAACAATACTGTAGCAATCAACAAATTTATAGTGGCCAAATACCCTAATGTTGGACTAACCTTTATCCCAAACTTTTCCGGAAAGTTCATTGCATAAAGAACCTCCACCCTGCTCATATGGCCCTGTCAGTCACTCCCAAAAATATTATCCTAATTTTTTTTTTCATTTTCAAAATTATTTTTGGACATGATTGTGTTCTCATTGACTAGCTATCAGGGCATTTTGTGTGAATGGATTGCCCGCATGTGGACAAACCTTGCAGTTAAACACAAAGCGCAAGAAATCGAATCCCAAGTGCTGTTCTCTTGCTGAACACAAATTTCTTAGCTCAGCTACCAGAATGAATTCTAAAACTGGCACAACGATCAGCTGGGCGGCAACACTGCATTGGCCGCACAAGCCGACAAACATGCAAATAAAGAAAAATAGGACCTAAACTTGGCAAAGGCTAAGTCCTGGTGAAAGGCAGTTTGACTCAGAGTATTTTTGGGACACACAGACTATACTAAGATGGCCAAAGCTTAACGGCAGAGAGAACAAACTTAAAGAACAAGGTGTTGGTATTGATACAGTTCAAACACGGATTGTCTCCAAACTTTTCCGACTAGAAGGGAAATGGGAGAGCTAACCGTCGCATCAAATGGGATACGGGGCGCAGGGTCAGGCAGCCGGATAAACAAACAAACAGCATTGCAGGTTGTCAAGAGCAATAGCATCCTGACGTTACACACACAGATCACGTCAGGGATCAGCTCTGAAGTTGGCACGTACGGATGGCAAAAAAGTCCGGAAGTTGACAAAAGACTCGATTCAAAAAGGAACCTCACAAGACGGATTTAGCACTGGTCGAGAGATCAGACAATCACGTCGAGTTTGAGTTTGGAGAAAGCATCTCGACACGATAACGATCACGCTGTGCTAGGAAAAAAAGCAAGACAATAAACAGAATGTTACAGAATGACATGACATGCGGAGACCCTTAGGCTACCCGTAGCGCCCACCAACCCAACCACCCATCTAAATCCAGCTCTTTTGCCGAGTCGGCAAAGAAAACGACGCTGGGGAAAGGAGGGGTGATGACGATGAGTAAGAAGTTAACGAAGTTTAAATAGGTCTGGAATTTTAATGGCAATGAGGCGAATGAGAGAGAGAGAGAGAGAGACAGAGAGAAAGAGAGAGAGAGAGAGAGAGAGGGCCAGACAGAGAGATACAGATATGAAAGATAACCACTTTAGTTATTCATTGATAATAGAATTATCTATCAATTTCATTTCATATCAAAATACGGCGCTGTTTCTCTCTCAGGTCTTGGACTGTCAGGTGCACTATCTAAAAATGTGTTTTCCCTGTTCCAGGGTGAGCTATCAAGCCAGTACCGCAATCACGGGAAATGTTTAGATCTCGCCAACAAGACAGAAACAATCATGGATCTGGCATTTACTCAAAGCCAACAGGTGAGATGCAAAGTCTCTGGATCGATAGTGGTTGACGCAAGGGGAATAGCGAAGAAATAGAGCCATGACTGCTACGCCTATCCTGTCTCTGGAGGTCAAATCAAGACGTCTCCATCAGAGGAACAGGACATAATGTACAATGTATTTCCACAACATCTTTTTTTCTTCTCTTCCTGCCACGGTCCTTTGACTAACACCCCCCCCCCCCCCAGTTTCCATCTGTCATAACCCGCAACAAATAATTTAATTACCCACAAGTTTGACCCTGCTGCACTCTATATTAACTTTCATGTGACGTCACCCCAATATTGTTACTGACGTAACAAGACGAATCGCTCGCCTTATTTCTTTATCGATGCTTAAGGCAAAGCCCAGAGCAGAACGATCAGAAAGAACTTTCATTTTCAATACTTCGATTACGGAAGCACCCGTTAATTGTAAACTTCGCAAAACATAGTTAGCATTGTGTTTACTGTACACATTGGTCTGCCAAATAATATCTATTTCCAACGCAGTCTCCCGAGCCTACAGGTGAGGTCGATACCCCGTGAGGGACCAAATGCGATCAAATACGATAATTGTAAGCGATTAACCTGGTGCGTCACACTTCAAAAGATCGATACCACTTCACATTATACACTTATGGCCGGCAGCACACTGACGGTATCGCGTCTGTTTTGACTTACTGGGCCTGTCTGTCACTGACTCAAGACAGTTTTGACGCACTCGGAACTACTGACACAGTCGTTTCAGTCTCACTCGTTTTCGAGGTCCTATTTCATTCCATAGACCACATCTCATACTGAAACCGAGGCAAAAACAAAAAAAAACTCAAAGAGCTACTAACGTAAGGTAAGAAATTTTAAACAAAAAAAAAAAGTTTAGCAAATTACTCTCGTGTCCCAAACTGTGATCTAATATCATATACCACTATATATATATATTATATATATAACCTTTTATCAACTACATTTTGCCATGTCAGTACCCCACCGAGGCGGCGGGTTATCATGTTAGTCAAAGTACCAACCGACCACGTATTTGGCTTCTATTCTAACCCTTGAAACCAGGGCTTTGGCGTCATGTTGTCATTCAAGTGATAAAAAAAAAAAAGAAGGCCAAAACAGATGTACCTGGTAACTGCGCAGATAACCACTATCAGTCGAGCACAGTCATTATTTTTCTTTCTCGTGAAAACCTGTGACTCGGCTGGTACAATGTGACCAATCGATACGATAAAGGCACTGGTGCAGATACACTAGATAAAACTACTTGACAGTGGAGGAAGGCCGGATAAATGAAGGTCGCTGACCTAGTGGCATTCAATATCATGCACTGCAAAGCCCTCTCAAACGCACGTATCAAATATAACTCTGTAAGTCCCAGGAACAGGAAAGGACCAAAAAATGTGTCACGTGTCTCAAATACATTTTCACCGCAATTTCAACGTCATTGTGGGCACCTAAACTACGTTAGAATGCGACCAAAATTTATGACTCTTTGTGTAATACCTCAGTTTTTGTCGACAAATTACGTGGACGTAATTTTGGACGAAATCCAGTCTTTAATAATAAATACCATTTTCACTTTTAAACAAAAGTGATAAAAAAACCACACTGATTTCGATTGATTAAGTGTGGGTAACTCATAAGGTATTGCTCCTTGTGAAAAAGACACTGTACCGTACAGTTTAAGAACTTAATCCTTTCAAAACCGCGTGCCCCGCTGGCCCACCGATACGACATATTGCATAACCCTGGGCTGTTACAAAGCCCGATCCGTAATTAATGACTTTCTTTGTCAACAACCACGCCCTGACACCTGCAGCTGTCAGTTCCCGTCGAAAATCAATGACAAATTACTGGAACCCATGAAGGTGAGATCGTATCGATTAAAATGACACTTACGGTGGCAACGTCGATATTTATTCTTATCATATCAACTATATAGCACTTCTTCTAATCCAGCGACCAAAGGCATGTATTCCAAGAAAAAAAACAAATAGAGTAGCAACCTGAAAGAAAATGGGAAAACACAATTAACTCAAATATTTTTTTATTATAGATCGCATTTCTTTCTTTTTCTACGTGTTGGTTGTAAGATTTCTGATTTGAAATATAAAATTCTGCGCATTCCCATTCAAATCATCTCTGTGTTCAATATCATTATCCCTGCCATGTGACAAAATCGGCCTAATAGGTATGCCTAATATAGGTCAACTCATGCTTTAGTCTGACGGTTCACTGTTGTATGTGAAACAAAACAAAACCTAAAAAGTTTCTTCCCTGAATTAACTTACAAATTTTATATAATTATTAAGTCCTTCCTCGTTCTCCAAGGTTGGCAGAAAATACATGCATAGCGCTTATACTATCACTTTTTGAAACCGGCTGGACGCAATAAATTTTGAAGCAATTTCCGTCAATCAGAATCCCAAAGCTCTTTATGTCAGTGGCTCAGTGATGTCAGTGTAAATTATGACTGACCCACGAGCCAGAATGGCGACCATGCATGTCATAATCAGATCAATTTCTAAGAGTGTCAGCAGATTCAGAAAGACAGAAAAATGAAATATGTTGAACTAGAGGGAAAATCCCCAAAAACGACCCACCACTGGAACATAAGCATGTCAAAGTAAGCGCAACTTACAAAAAAGGTCCCATGTGTATTGTAACCCCGTATGGGTGTTCTAAAGAGTAACTATGCACTTTCATTAGGTAGAATACAGAGGATTAAACATGTTCCTTCACTACCATAAGCTCACTTTCTACAACGTATAGTTCGACAGACCCTTTCTTTGGGTGTCCAGCGCTGCCGATTTTGTTTTCTGAAGATAGTATAATACTACTACAATGACCACTGTGTTCCTAGACTCAGTATACCGAGTCTTGGTTGTGCCTTCCTTTTGGCCCGCATTGCCGAGCAGGGTCACGTCATGTAAAGCCAGTTGTACGCGCAGAACCAATTAATCGCTACCAGACAGGGCGTTGCTACGGCAACCTCATCAACGCGCGGGCATTCACTCCAAAGCAATCCCAAAGTCGTAAAACTTGTCCACACGAACTCGTTTTTTAGTATCAACCGTATTAACCTCTCACGCACATCATTTATTGATCTGCCACCTTTATTAAATGCGATTTCTGCATTGTTTCCTTCAGTGGCCTACCGACCCATGGGCCGGGGACTACATAATACTATAACGACTGGGTCGTGTTTCTGTGCTTGTTATAAAAATACAACTATTATACTAGCGTCATTTCCTTTTTGTGTTATACACATGCAACTGTCATGTGCTCGTTTGATGATACAAATGCAACTGTCATGTCCTTGTTTGATGACACGAATGCAACTGTCATGTGCTTGGTATGTTGTACAATTGCAACTGCCATGACATTCTGAAAAGCCCTTGGATAACACTTTTCATGGTATGCTGTGGCAGACACAGAGCGAGGGGAGCACGCATATATATATAAAGACAATAGAATTAATAAACATTACAATTACATGTCATTCAATTAATTGTTGGCACTTAGCCCCCTCGCGCACGATGTTAAAATTAACCACTCGTTCTATGCAAGCAATATTTCACGTGGTGTGCAGCACGGTAAACTCTTTGCCAAGCAAGCAAAAATCTGCGTTTGCACGCCGTGGAGCAGGCGAAACGGGATAGTGCGCGCGGCCCCTTAACCAGATAAAGTGACTTGGTTGATAATATAATAGCAATTTACTCTTCTATAATCTTGCAATGCCCACCAAATTAAAAAAGAAAAAAGAAAAAAGCAATAAAAAAGTAAAGCAATAAATAAATTTTACAAAACACAACAAAAAACAAAAATATATGGCATAACTTCCCGGTACAGTGCAATTAAGGAATTCTCTGATATTCTTGGTGATATCTGGACAATCATTGGCTGGGAGGAAATAGGCACTGGAAAGAACCCACGACCCCGTTTTTCATGAGTCTCCTACTAACATGTGTGCCATATGCTGATGTTTGTGTTGGGAGTCCCTCTGTTGGGTGCTTGTTAGGAGTCAGGACTCCTGACAGTCATGTGTAACAGTTATGACAGTAAGACGTGTTGCTGATTTACCATCTGTTTTCCCGTTTTCGAGCATGCTTAGTGTGAGCTGTAGTTAGAAATAAATGACTTGTGTGGCACACCCATACACATGAGGAATGCAATTGGTATGTATGTGGAGCAAAAAGGGGAGGAGTAGGAATGCGGGTTGAGAGAGAAAAATGGGTGGGAGGCAGGTTGTATTTATTGAGAGATTAGGAGTCGAAAAAGAAACTAGATCGCAAATAATACGTGTAACTATTTCAATGAATAATTTATTAGGAAAGACTCCCGAATGCACCTCATGCCAATATTGCCAGATGGCCCTTTCTAATGTACTTAGCAGCGAATTGCCGAGCCCCAAGTTAACTATAAAACATTCCCTACACAGAATTAATTTGCCAGAAGGTGGGCTGCAACAATTCCCCTCCACACACGAACATGGCCACTCCTCTAGACTTGCATCCTTGTGGGGACCTGTATACATGGATGCAATTTGGAATTATGTTTCATTACTTTTTAAAGTAAATCTGGCCATGAGATGCATATTTTGAAGTCCTCTCTCAAATAATATGACTACAAACATGAAACAGGCAAAATATTATGAGGCTCCACATAAAAAATTGCCAACAGAAGAACTGTGGACTACTCACAAAGAGACAGAATCTAAACTAAAGTTCTGACTTTGAAGAAAGCACATTGACATACATATGTTAATATAATGCCACATTGTGCTAGGAAGTCTAAGCAAGACATAGGACAGAATATAGCAGAATGATATTGAGATAGAAGGAAGACCCGCCAGAAGCACCCATCACCTATCAAGTGATACTAAAGATGAACAGAAACCACAGAATAAATTTAAAAAAGACAATGCACACGCCATTCATCCTCTGAGCAACTTGAACAGTTTGACTTGAGCCTTCATTTGTTAGGATCATCTTGAGTCCCAAATGTGAACAAACACAGTACAAGTGACACACACTCAACCTGTAAGTGAAAGCCTGAAAGGTACTTAAAAAATGATGAAGATGAATAAAAAAAAAGTTTACCTGACATGGTTTCAGCAGTATAAAAATCAGCAGAGATGGATTCAACAAAGCACAGGAAGTGTAGACTTTCCTTATAAGTGTCGACGTGTGTGATGTCTGATTGTCACAACAATTATACAATATCATGAATATATGGCAAACTTCACAGGTGGTTATGGTCCGTGATCTTTAAAACCACCACTAAAGTTTCTGGTAGTCGTCTACTTCTGAACAATTTCCCAGAATACCGATCTGTGAGAATCACACAATCCTCTAGGCTGGGAAATTCAATCTAGGCCTATGCCTTTCTGGTCCGCATTATTCTAGTACTACTACTTACTAGTGAACACTATCACTGGAAATTTAAATTATCTGAGGACTGTGTATTTCAAAAAGATAATATAATAACAATTATAATTTCCATTCAATCATAACATTACCAGGATCTGCACTCCACTAGTGACTACGTTTCTTCTCAAAAAAAAAATGCCTTTTAAATTTACACTAACTTCTTCTTTCCCGGAAATAATGAAAAATATCCACTACACTGGCTGAATAGGTAATTCAAAACAAGATGCTTTCGATCTAACAGCTTTGATTTATATTTATAATCTAAGTCTAAGACAAGCAACATCTTGTGGGACACAGGTGCAAAGTTTAGTGTTGTGAAAACACATTTCTTTGCTCAGGATTAATAAAATTGAAATACTTTTAATTTGTATAATTTAACTAATTTAAGCTCATCACAGTTAAACTTCCAAGAAATCTAAAATTTTAATAACATCATAAATGGCACTTTGCTCAATTCTTCACTGACAAAAAAAAAAAAAAAATGATTAAAAAAACAACTGAAAAATTGACATCTGACAAGCTTTAGCAAGGCAACAAGTTTCACCAAAAGTTTAATGCCAAACTTTAATCCTATATGAACTCATTATCCAGCCTGGACTGGAGATAACATTAAGACCCAGTTTTGCATCCATTTTAAGTAAAATCCTGTTACCCCACTGAACTCTTTACACACACACATGACATACACACAAAAAATGACATGACAAATCAGTTGGCAACACATGCCTATTAGTATTACACATTAAAATTATAAAATCCGTGAGCTGCTTTAATCAGTAAATTTTTAAAACACTTTATAAAGATAATTGGAGATCTAATCTAATACAATTATAATGTTCCACCCGTAGTTACACTTACAGTTACAGTAGGCCTACTATACTATACTTTCAAAATACTGAAAATCAACTACATGACCAATAGTTAATACTGGGAACATTTAACCCTACTGTGTAAAACCAGGAGCTTAAAATAGCTCACCAATGCACGCAGTTAGTGACAGCTGTGGCAGTGAGCAAGAACTGACACATGCAGCTGTCACTAAATAATGTATTCTGACGATACGTGATTTATCTGTTTTCCTCCTAGACGGCTCCTGGTACCCTATCACACTTTCAAACAGAAATCATTTTGTGACACCAAACTTCCCCTGCTTTAACAGAAATTTTGAAACACTTTATTCTACTCTCGTGTTGTAACTTGTAGCCTATTTTTTAAATTTTTTCGAACAATAGGCCTACACAAATTGGTTAGTTAGGCCTACAA
The DNA here is from genome assembly GCA_963931925.1 of Onchidella celtica. Classification (NCBI taxonomy): domain Eukaryota; kingdom Metazoa; phylum Mollusca; class Gastropoda; order Systellommatophora; family Onchidiidae; genus Onchidella; species Onchidella celtica. Next base: position 32,710,959 of record OZ007581.1, read on the forward strand.
TTCCAATAGGACTAAAATCCACGTCTAGACATTTGAAAACTCCTTTCATTTGTCACTCACAGTTGAATTCAATTTACAGTAGAGTCTACACAGTTCAGAAATTTATCTACATATCAAGATCTAGATCTAGAATATAATATGCACACTATACCAGGTCCATAATCCCGTCCAGACTAGGGGCTAAGAGTGGAGATAACGTTTAGATCCTGATGTAGGCCTAAGTCTAGATCTAGATCTAGATCTAATGTCTGTTTAACCATACTTTTACTAATAGTAATATAAGCCTGGCCATGAATGAAAGAAATGTTTCATCCAGCAAACTTCCTGCCCCTTCGTCCCCCAGGCCTAAATCGAATGCATCATACAATCAAATTTCTTTTCTCATTAGACAACTATTCTTCCCCCCCCCCCCCCCCAAAAAAAAACAAGACACACACACACATCTACACAACTTTGCAAGTGGCGATTCGAGGTTCCTTGCAACCGCACTGAACCTCAATGTTACAGTACAAAATAAACTGAAGTCTCTTACATGTATATAACCAAACTGATTCAATGAAATCGCTAATGTCATTAGTCTCTTTTCCCTATTAGCAGACTACGAAACAAGACAACGTTAACTCTCCAATAAAACAGGGGCACTAAAGGCCAATCGTAAAGTCACTTTCTTAACGATTAAATCTAACTTCATTGTAAAGAAAACACAAGCAGTTAAACAGAATTGCATAAAATGATGCGTTTACCCATGAAAATGTATTTCGCATGAATCACACAAATGCACACTAAACTACACAGTAAACTAAAACTTTCAGTCTCTTCCTCAAAGCAAGGCCAACATGGCGGAAGAAAGTTTACATTGGCTGAGAAACCGAATAACACGGACTGGAAAAGGTGGTTTGGACTGTACGATTAAGAAATTCCCACGTATGCCTCCTCTCTCTTCTGTTGTATGTCGTAATGTATTCTTTCAATATAAATATTCTATAACAAAATGGAGTTTCACTGATCAGAATAGTATATTCTGAAGCAACGAATAAGTTGCCAAGAAATTCACAAAGATCCACTTCGAAAGTAGTCCCACCTTGCTTCGTTCTGCCCCACCGCTTTGACCTCAACACTACACATTCTTTTGATAGTGCGATGGGACCTCTTTCTTCCGACAGGCCACTGAGTAGCAAAAAGGTGACGGGAACTCGTCGGTTCGATCTAAAACATTCCACGCATGACTGATCACAGAAAATAGGTCCTTTGATTCTTCTCCACTTTATGACCCACTCGTGTCAATAATGCAGGACACTGTGTAGCCTACAAACAAGGTGGACGTATACAAGAAAAGTTAAGCTTGCCTGGTCAAGAAGGTATTAAACGGCTGATTCATGAGGCTTTAGGCCCGGTGGCTTACAGCTAGAACAACATGACAAATCATTCGGAATAAACCGGCAGTTCACCCGTGTTAAAAGGAACAGGAAAAGTATCAAGAGATTGTAGACCATGGGACACTGAATGCAGGAAGACCAGACATGATCCCGATTTGATTGTTTGTGAGGTGGGGGAGGGGGGGGGGCATGTTAAAGGGAACGGGAAAATACCAAGAGAACAGCCAAACAAAGAACATTAACGGAAGCAGGACCCCAATCTGATTGTCTGCGTTGATTGTGTGAGCGGATGTGCATATGCGCACGCGGTTTTGGAAAAAAAAGAGGGGGGGAGGGGGAGACAATGGGTAGTCAATATGGGAACGATTAAAAGATGAAACATGGTAATAAAGAACATATATATGCTAAATGTGATAAAGCATCACCCCCTGCACAAATCAGCAATTATATGACTGACAGTTTCACCTCAACACGGAAAAGGTCTGGCTGTATAAGCAGGTTGCACAATTGTTTTACGGATTAACCAGTCAAATTACCAACAACAAAATCTGAATGAATACATCAACAGATCATGACTACATTGATAAATTAATATAAAAATAAATTTATAATATAAATAAACACGGTAACTTTTACAGGGGAAGTAAATCACTTAACCTTTTTATCGCACTTCCTTAAAACTTTTCAAAGTCGCTTCCCCTTCCATGAGGATAGGTCAAACCTTTTCCAATGATCCTCAGCTGACCGCATGCAAGGCAAATTATTTGGGTCATGATCAAACAGGACAAACAAAATATAAGATGAGCTTACAACAGTTCAAGAGAATAGGCAAAGACAGATGCCACACAATATACTGGAGTGAGGATAAAATGGACGATAAATGTAGTAAAATCACATCAAATTAAAGCAACAATAATAATTTTAAAAAATGTAATTATAGTAAAATAAAATTTAAATAAAAGAAAGTAAAATTTGTAAGCAAAGGTTTATCTCTTTTTGCTTTACAGTGTGAAGATTAAAATTAATTCTGTAGAAGTGACTCATTCATATTTCTGACACATATTATTCTTGTGGATAGCAAAATGACACAAGGGCAGACTGACAGAGATGAAGATGAAATAGAATAAGACAGGAACAGGCCCCACCAGAAACGTCATAATTTATAAAACTTAATCTACTCACTTTGTTGGAAAGCTTATTGGGGAAGGGGTAGAGAGCTGTAAGAAAAAGATCTAGGAATAAAGCACTCGCAGGACACTGACACCATGTGACGTGGATTGTAAATGGATGGTGTCACGTGATCTAAGAGGAAACCACACAGAAGACACTGGCTCTACATTATATAATACCATAAAAAAGACACAAAAATCTCGGGGAGGGGGAGGGGGGAGGATGGGTCGCAGCAAGGCTTGATGCAAAGACAAAATATGGCAAAAAGAAAAAGGTGTATATACTAGAGCAAAGCCTCGCAGGTAATAGTACAGATTCTTAGTTATACAAATTATAAAGACTATACAGACAAATTTGTATTCCCTTTTCCTTTGCGTTTTATTGTACTGTTTGTCTTCCCTTTTCAGTTGCCCTTTATTGCATCGTTTCTGTATTACGCTAGGCTTTCCTATATATACAACTTTTTCTTTTTGCCATATTTTGACTCTATATTGCATAGTTCATTGAACAAAGCACAGAGTAGTGGATGACAACAAACAATGAGATAGATGACAAAGAAGATACACTAACACAACATTTACACTAAATTACACTGTGTTACAAAATCACCCGACCAATGCATGAACAATTACTTCTTCGTTCAGACCAATAAGAAACAATTCAACATCATCTAAGTTTAAGAAAATGAATAAAATAATGATGATTTTTTTTTTTTTTTAAATGCTCCCTACACAAGACATCCCACCTAGCTAACCCATGGGAATGTTCCTACTAAAATCCTACATAGGATTGCTGTCATTTTTCTTTATTAAATTCAGTCCCTTCATCACATTCACCACTAACCTGCTGTACACCAGCAATAACAACAAACAACCAACAACAACAGCGACCTGACAAAACAAGCAGTAAAAAGGAAATGATGGCAGCAACAATGTAAACAGCTGCAACAACAACAACATCCACATTCTACCACAACCACCACCAGCAACAATAGCAGTAGCAGTGACACCTACGACAACAGCAATAACATCTTTCCCAGCAATGCAATCAATAACATTAACCCTCAAAGGCCCAGGTTTCCATATTTGAAAGGTGTCATTGAGTACCCAATGCTTTTTTTGGAACACCTCATCGGCTAATAATTGTTCAAGGTCTATGTTTCTATTTTCGCACTTATATTAGCCCACTTGGACCTTTTCCCATAACCTCACACCATGGTTGAGTGATCCACTTTACAACTAATTGAAACATGTTACAGTTGAGTGACTCTTTGCCCAACCTTTCATGTCACGATGCTCAAAACTCAAGTTTGCAAAGTTTCACTTTACCTGCTGTAATAATGCATGTTTGTGCATAAAACATATACTTCTGTCTTCTACTTTTAATAACCTGTGATGGTAATTCCTTGGGGAGTTCAAACAGAACGTGGCTATGCAGCTATCTCTATACTGATACCATTTGTCGATATCATTGGCTATTACTGGGAATTTTTTTTGTTGTGGATTTTCAAACTTACACCAAAATCGTACGTGTACGCGTATAAGGAACAATTATCATGAAATAAGAGTGTTCTGAGGGTTGGTAAAAACATGTCGTCATGCATCTCACATACTAGCAGAGCAACAATTTTGCCATTCTAAAGTAGAATGATATTTCTTACGTACAGGCAAGGATGTGGCAAAAATGTTTCAACCAATAATTTAGAGAATAGTAAAGATATTGATATGTCACATTGAGACAACATCGATCTATCTCACCATAAGCCAGCGGTTCCCAACCTTTTCTATACCCGCAACACTAGAACACTTCTGATATTCTTGCAGCCACTACAAAAGTAATATCTGGTTTCAATACATGTACACTAATTTTAAAATTTCCAAATCCAAGTTTTCGCACCCCCTGGTATATATATTGTCTCGCACCCCTGTCATAAGCAATGATGAAGCAGCCGTAACTCAAAACTGTATTAAATCATCAATACGCCAGTACAGGAGATGGACGAACACATGAGCCATGGAATGTGAATAGGATAAATCAGTTTTCTTATTTCAGAAGCTCTGGATAAGGCATTCTATATCTGTGCATTTGTGAGTGAAAGACAGCAAAAGACAAGCCACATAGAGACTTACGTATTTCAGCAGCCACTGGTATCCCACATACATCCGTTCTATGGCTCAAACAAACAGATACATTGATGGCAATAACTCCACTGTGTGCAATTTCTAGAGTATCTCCCATCACCTGAGGGACAAACAGATAACATTTTTGAGGTCAGCAGTGTTACTAGCCTAGGTACTCCTACCGAGGCCAAGGGACGGCTAAATGGATGAACGTTAATTATGAGGCAACTGCACAGCATTGATTATAACAGAAAACCCATGTACATACATGTACCTGGAAGACATACTGTGGAATCAGAGTCAACCAAGACCAAATCACTATGGCTAATAAAAGTGCCGCTTTCCCTGCTCTACCACTCAGTTTAAATCAATTATCTTTGTAGGAAACAAGGTGTTTCACACCAATAGCAAACACAATGAACACAAACAACTATTATGCACCTTGTGGGGGGAAAAAAAACCCAATAAAACAAACACTTCCACAAATCAATACTGAAAATTTCAGTACAGGTAATATAAAAACCACAGAAAAACTGTGGAGGTGTAGTAATATTCTATAACTATAAATGTTTCATATTTTCCTTTTTTTTTTTATTGTTTGATTATTTTATCTATTTAATTTTCCTTTTTTTTTTTTTTTTTTTTTTGAAAAAGGCTTTAACCAGAATATCTGTATTTTCGGTCTCCCCTTTTTATTTGCATTTTATTGTATCGTTTGGGCATATTTCTTATGCGAGGCTTTGGTGCATACAACTTTTTATTTCTGCCAAATTTTGACTTTGAAAATTTCAGTGAAAATAATGCATGATGAATTCATTTTACTAAGAACTTACTTTCATACAGCCATTGATAGGGCTCCAGTCTCCTCTTTCCCTCCTCACTTCCACCCTCAGGCAATAATCATTGCCATAGGGAGCTGGGGGGACAACCACTAACTTTCTTTGCCGGGCATCAAATACTGGCATTTTTGGCAAACTGGGAATTTGAAGATCTGAAAAAAAGATAAGACCTAGTAAGGAAAACCAAATCACAGACTTTGAAGATAAGCAGGTTGGCAATGCTGCATTCAGCACTATCAACCTCAATTAAATATGGTGTTGGAACGACTACACAAACACGACCCAAAACCTCCAGAACTCTTGCTGGCACTGTCAGTGCATTACCAAAACATTTGTAAGAAATTTAGAGTTTACAATATTCCTCGCTCCTTTCACCCTTACTTATGTTTAGCTAGCACACTCCAAGTGGTTCATTTTCACCGTCGACCTTTGAAGCAAACACCTGTTATTAAACAAGGTAGAAAATCCATGGTAATTTTCCCGCTCTTTCATTTTCATGTTTCATTCATTCGTTTTGTTTTTTATGGATCTAATGTGTTCGAAGTTCAGAGTGTTTAATTCCTACAACATTTACATCTCAACTATGTGGTACTAGACGTTAGCTTCCCAATTTTTACCTTGCCATTCCTGCTTTCTTTAAAATCACATTGCCACTTAGTTATCACTAACCTTGTATATTTTATATTGCTTAAAAAACAAACTAAAATTGGTTTCTTGACATAAGTGGTCAGGCAGTCTTTTCAAAAGCGGGTGTTTTTCTTCACAGGTGCAGTTTAAAGCTGAATAATTCTTGTCTATAACGCGACCTTAGTTCTTGTTTGTTTTATCTCCATTCTCTGGAAAAATGGAGATTTTTAGTACCAGTATATAGAAGACGTTTAACAAATGCACACTTTGACATTTGTTTAAAATGCATTGTAGCACATACTCGTATCAAGGCTTTTCGCAGTTCCGATTTATTCTCCTATCATAATACTAAACCCACAAACACTTAACATTGAGCTTCTGAACTGTGCAAAAAGTGGAGTTGGAACAAACAAGAACTAAGGTCACAATAAAGCTGCATGTATCTCGGACCCCTATCAAATGTTAATGTGCAACATTTGAGCCATCATCAATAGAAAAACAAATTATGTCAAATGAAAAATTAGCCTGTTCCCATCATTCTCACTTCCCATCAACACCTCCATGGGAAATTCCTTGTAAACAAAGTGACTTGTAGAATGAATTGGTTTGTAAGGACACTCTACTATTCATGAATAATAATGATAAATATGGAATACTTACTTTTAGTGGTGACAGTGAGAGACTGTGAGGAGGGGCCATAACCCAGCTCATTTCCTGCTATAACTTGGAATGTGTAAGTGCTAGATGGACGGAGTTCTGTAGAGATGAAAAATACACACAGTTATGTGACATGAAAACATTTTCTTATTTGTCTAACTGTGCAAGTCTTCTTTATAAGAGTTTTCTTGGAAAACAAACTACATGTAACAGAGATCTAAAATAACAAGTTGTCTATCACTCAAATTTGTGATGTTGCAGCAGCAGTAATAATACTAATATGAACATAAGAAGATACATGTATATATTCATACTGTTTTCATCAAATAAATAAAATGTTGATCCTCATTATACATTTTAATGAAAACAAAAGGTAGAAAATCAACATCACTGTTCCCCAAGACTGTTGCAGCTCAAAACTTGGAAAAATTCATTTTTAAATATATTCAACTACATTCAAAGCTGCATTGAATGATCTTTAATGTTACAGATTCCTAAGCCGAAAAATAATCAAATACCAAATTCAAAACAACATAACAAGGCCAGATGTACTAGAAAAGAACAGTTTTTTGCTTCTCCTGAAGAGTAGCCAAAAAAAGTCACCACAGTTCTAAAAAATGGTGACGGTATACCATAATGTATAATAATAGCAAAATAATGGTATGCAATCACTCTACTATGTTATTCTACTTTCAGGGCTTCTTAAACTAAAGCTTGTAGGGTCATACTCACTTGTAACATTATAAGATCGTGATGAGGTGGGTTTGACCTCAATTCTCCTGGAATCCTCCCCTCCGCCAGACATTTGTAGGTAGAATGCCTGTTGGTACCCACCATCAAAGCCTGGCACCCATGCCAGCATGATGGACTCCCAGGTCTGGGATGGGGATTTGAACTCGTTGGGTTTCTCTGGAGGAGCTGAAGAAATGACACAAGAAAACACTTGTCACAAGCCATTCCATTGATGCCAATGAATGTAAGAAACAGAATGAAAACAAATTACAATAAGAGAATGCACTCTCTGTTAACACATGTGAGCCGATTTTTTCAAACCGGTAATTAACTTCATGGGGCAGAATTGGAAAAATGACACTTTTATCACCCACAGGTGATTTTGGTCAAAACTGAGGTTTTTGATTCATTATGATTCTTCAATAGATCTATTTCTTATTTAAATATAAGTAAAACATGTTGCTCACGAACAAAATCTCTAACTTACTTGTATATACCCACGTTCAACCAAATTGGCTAAATTACAGGTTGAGCAGATGGGTAAAAAAATTATGCATTATGCTTTTGAAATGGACGGGTGTTTGCCTATCAGGCAAGAGACAAATTCCAAAGGCAAATTTATTACTTCTTAACAGCAAAATGAATGCTTAATAGATAACATAATGAAGACAACTGTTACTCAACATTTTAGTTAATTCCATTATTTGCAAACTCTGTTTTTATCTGTTCTGTCTCCATTTTCCGAAAAACTAAAGATCTTTTGGTATTTAGAAGAGGTATAAAAAATGCACATACTGACATGCATTGTGGAACTTATCAAGATGTTTCACAGTTCCAATTTATTTAACTTCTTATCATAATACTACAGCCACAAATGTTTCAACGTGGAATTTCTCAGATGTGCAAAAGGTGGAGCTGGAGCAAACAAGAACTAAGGTCACTTATTGTTTCCAGAAAATGATTTTTTTACCAATCTCCACTTTCAGTTCATGGGCAAGGTATGTCCAATAAAAACTAAAAATTTGTAAGAAAAATTAACGCATGTATATCTTGCCTAACGGACAAGTTGAAAACTTTGAAAAAAAAAAAAATTATATAAATTTTTCCAGTTAATTTCATTGCTGTTTCCTTTTTCAGGTAATTCTCATGTACTCAACTATATGACAAACCTGTACTTACATTTCATAGACAGTTTAATGACCTTCGTCACATTACCCAATGCGTTCAGGACCACACACGTATACAGTCCATAGGACTGATCAAGCACACTGGGCACGGTGAGGATACTCCGCATCCTTCCCCTGCCCCCCAGTGGTTCCTGCCCAATGGTTATCCCTGACCGACTCGGGGTGAGACGCTGCCCTTTGAAGAACCACTGGAATGCTGGATCAGGGTGTGCTTGCGCGGCACAGGTCAGCTGTGCCTCGTCCAGTCTTGATACAGCTAATCTTGATGCTGTGTCCTCCAACACTGGTGGAACTGGATAAAAGAATTAAAAAGAAACAATCATGAGTCAATGAAGAAAAATGAACTAAAATGACAAGTGATGATATTCCATGCATTTTTTCCCGGCAGTTTGGGGGGGGGGTCGTCTACTGATTGACAGGCGGAGGGGATGGATGGCGGTGTGGAAATGATAAACTTAAAAGGGAGTAAATGGCATTACCTTGCTGAATTATAAATGACACACCAGCCTAACATCAGTGAAGAAAATGGACTTAATATGATAAGTGATAGTGCATTTTAAACCCTGGCTTGCGATTGGGGGAGGGGGTTCATTTACTACTGGGGGAGAGGAGATGGGGAGGGGGATATAGAAATGATCGAGATTAATTTGAAGATATCCTTATCCTACACAACTTAAATTAATTTAGTCAAGAAATTTAAGTTCTTTAAACCTATTCACATCACCTGCCACCTTTCATACATGGGCTATGTTACAACTGATCTATGCAGTGGTTGCCCGTAAGGTGCAGCCAATTGCACACGCATTCGCAGCACCCCGCACTACCTGGGATAACATGTAGTTTCCTAGCATACTGTTCTCGCTTTTTGTGTTTTTATACATACAACTGTCACTATTCTTCTCTGAATAAGCTTTCCAGTGATACCAAACATCATACTCTTGCTTTATCAGAAGATATATGGATTTTCAAGAGCACCCCAAATATTGTGTACACAGGTTAAAGTCACTATATAAAAGAAATGTATGATGGGCATGCGAGAGCTGTGATCCTGGTGATGTGAAAAGGTTAAGATTATTACTTTTACTGGCATCACATGAAAGTTGATGTCAGTGTCAATATGATTTTATGCAATCTTCATTTGATGCTGATCAATAAATATTTCCTAATCTTTGATTTGAATGAAATCAATTGCCAAAGCAAATGCAGAAAACGTCCATCATACAAATCAACTGAAAACAATGACTTACAATTGATCAACAGCTGTGTATGGCTAGTTGGAGTGTCTGAATGCTTGGTTGACTCCGCCTGACAGGAGTAGTTGCCCATGTCTCGTATTTGCAGGACAGTTTTCTCCCCTGAAGAGGATTCTTCTCTTGCTTGACCTGGGAGAGAACCAAAATTAAAAGAACTAAACAGACTGTCTTTCCAACCATGTGAATCTGTTTTCGGCATTAACAGTCATCCTCATTTCACTGATAAATGTAATCCTAAAGCGTTTCTTTCAATTTTCATCTCGTCTTTCACTGCCATGTTTTAGTTCATTGAGCTCCACTGATAAATGTATTGTTCAAGACTCACAATACTACAAATAGTGCATATCTAACAATGGGATGCAGTTCTGTACATCACCTCTCAGGGCTAAAGCTGACACAAAAATATAACAGTAAAATTATGTGTTTGCAAAGTATAAAGTCTATGTGTACTAATTTACCTAACATTAATCTTTATTGAAAAATTAAATTCCTTCATTTTCTTATCCAAAAATGCCATTGTTTTACACTTGCTCAACGTCTTTGTAATATTACATTGCCTCCTTACCTTTAAACTGCAATATACTTTGCACCTTCTCCCTGTAAGATTCTATAGGACTGACAGTTGTGACAACAGTGAATAGATCTGTCAACATGTCCAGTGGCTGAGTCTGTCCCTCCTGATACCAGGACACCGTGGGTTTTGGGTACCCTGTGGCCTCACAAGTGAGAGACAGGAGGTTCGGCTCCGTCAAGAAAATACTCAACTCTGCTTCTGGTTCTTTAGTGATTTTGGGTGGTTCTGGTGATGTTGAGAATTTGTTATGTCAGGACTACAGTCAGTAACAAGAATAATGTAAATTAATAAGAATAATAATGCTTAAATCCAATGATGAGACATGCTTATAGAGATCAATCATGCATTTCACGACCAAATAAATGTTAATTTCTCAGAAAAATTTTCAATGACCGTGTAGCACCTACTTGGCTTTCTGCCACAGTAAGCAAAGTATATACTGTGATATGAATGGAGCTAGATGGACATGCGCTGGCTGACAATAACACATTTGAAAAACTCCACACATTTCCCTACACTAAATTTCCATTTTTATGCCACTGTCTGCAAGCCTTCATAAATGTTGGCAGTTTCATAAAATCATTAATTATATAAGAATCTGACTTTTACAGATATTTCACATAGAAGCCTGTATGACGGTAGTTATACCCTGGCAGATATGTTAAACACTACCAGAAAACACACCATTTCTCACTCAATCAAACGAATTACACTAAATGAAATGTTGCTACAACTGAAAGTATTTGGTATTCAGAACTGCGAGCTTGAGTCAAGATTAAATTTTGTGTCGGCACAATAATGGCCACTTTGCATCAGTCAGAACAGAAGGACAATCATATCGTCACCATCATTCCACAATTGCTTAAGTCAAGTTTCTGTGTTTTTTGAAAATCAAAAAAAAACTGTTCACTTCGAATGTAGTGGTAGTTGTTGTTAGGGAAGCATGGTATTTTATATAGAAAGCTATAGCTGAACAGTGAACACAATTCAGTATTTTCTCTATCTGGCTTTGTAATAGAGGTACTAACAACAGCCTAAAATGGTGATTTGGTAGGATGTGGGTTCTCATTTAAAAACTCATAGGTCAAAGAAACAAAACAATGTAATTGTTGAAGGGTGTAACGTGACTGTCTGATTAAAGTGAGCATTTCATCTCAAAACACCAAAAAAATGAGTAAGACAACTGTGGAATAAACATGATGATAATTAAATTGACATTCTTTTTTCACGTACAAAACAATAATGAAGTGTTCTACTATTCAGAATAAAGACATACCTCTGTCCTACTGTCACTTACAAACATGCATTTTGCAATATGAAAGTCTTACCATATACATGGACGTCTACAAATGCCGACTGTCCACTGCCACGGATGTTGGTGGGAGTGCAGCCATATCGGCCGTTGTCTGTCAAGGTGACAGATGAAATTGTTAATGTTTGTCTGTTCTGTGGAACTGCCTGACCATCTTTTGTCCATGAATATGTTGCCTCAGGGTATCCTGTGGGGTGGAAGTTATCAACACGTAAATATAGAGATATAGAGATGTCATTCTGAAATTCCCAGAAAGTAGGAATGCTCACTGACCTTTTCAAAATTGAATAGTTTTCATCAGCTTCACTTGGCTCAATACCAATAATCAATGTGTCAAATAAAAAATTGGATTATACAGTTGGTAGATGTTTAAGTTAAAAGTGGCTAATCAAATTTGACACGGCCAGTTGATATCGGTGGCAAAATTTCACTGAACAGTTCTAAAAATGGTATCTCTGTAAATATGCCAAATGGTGGTGGAAAGAATTCAAAAAGGATAACATTATTTAACAATGCACATCAAATGATACACCGTTGCCCTGCAGATGATGTGAAATCAACGAAGTATAATTGATCAGTGATCCTTAACAAGTGCTTCAACTGGTAACATTTTATTGTGTGTAAGAACTTTCCCTTTTGTTTGGGTTGAAAGGGGTTCAAGGCACATGTGGGTATTATATTTTGAGTACAAACTACAGAATTTTGTGTCTTTTGTCCTTTTTTGGTACTTTTTTTAAACAGAAAAGAGAAGAGGGTTTCATGCTACATTTTACCTGCAGGTGTGGCAGTACAAGTAATGTCCAATCTCTCTCCAACATCAATGTCTGCCACTGGACCTATTGATGCTCTTCCTGGTTTGTCTAGAGCATGGAACAACAAAAAAATGTTATAAAATTTCATCTATGTACCGACTGCAGTAGGCACTTTCAAATTCCGTCAGTTTGAACCATTATATGATGCGAAAGATTCACATATTATTGCGCGCGCTATTATGTAACCACACAAGTGCGAAGGACTTAATGCTGTAGTGGGGTACTATCTATCTTTAGACGTAGTGTTTCTCCAAAATCCAAGTTAGGTGGATAGAGACATTCAGTAATAATATGTTGTGAAGGTGTGAAAAAATAGTACTATATTTACATTTATTATATATTTACAAGAAATGCTACACTAGTACTATACTTTATCTGAAGGTTTTGCTGTGGCTTAAATTGACACAAACCAGAAGCAAAACTTACACTGGACATAGATGTAAGTGAAGGCATCTGATGACACAAATTCTACACTTTGACCAGACATCCTTAGTTGACTTTGAGCTTTGCAGGAATAGTTCCCAGCTCCAGATCGCTTGATAGATGGTATCTGCAGGGTTTCATTATTGACGATGGTCTGCATGGATCCACCAGGTAACACTCTGGACCACTGCACCTCGTATGGGTTAGGGTTTGCATCTATATCACACTTCACTGAAACGTCTTCTCCTTCGTTGACAGTGATGGTTGATGGGACACTAATGATAGGTGTGTCTGTAACATAGATTAGGAATTCAAATGAATAAAAACATGAACAGCAGCACCAAAACATAATATGATAATGAGTTTAGAAAGTTGAGAGGTAATTTATGGCAAATGTTGTTTACATACAGTCACTATAATTATAACTTAAAATATAATATGGCAAATAAAAGAGATAAGGTTGTATGTTGCAAAGGCCTGCATTAGATACAAACAATAATGTAACATTATAATAAGTCAAAACAGAATTTGAAATGAAAAGGAAAAAAAATGATTGCAATCATAGTTCCTAACGGTTAGTCTAAAGGGTATACTTCATAGAGGTAAACAACACAACAGATAATTATAATGATTTCATAACCATTCTGTAACTGACCCAGAAAAAATGTGCTGGGAGCAGTCACATTTAAAAAGAACGTGGCTATGCGGCTAATGCCATTTGTCGATATCATTAGCTATTACTGTGAGATTTTTTGTGGATTTCCAAACTTACACCTAAATCGTATGTGTACAGACAGCAATTATCATGAAATAGGAGCGTTCTGAGGGAAGGTAAAAACATGTGGCCATGCATCTCACATACTGGCAGAGCAAAAAGATTTTGCCATGCTAAAGTAGAATGTTTCAAAGTTTTGGTAAGAGTGAGATTTCTTTCGTACAGGCATGGATGTGGCAAAAATGTTTCAAACAATAATCTAGAAACTAGTAAAGATATTGATGTCACGTAGAGAAAATATAGATATATCTTACCATAAGCCAGCGGTTCCCAACATTTTCTATACCCCACACTCTTAGAAAACTTTTGATATATATATTCTCGCATCCCCTACAAAAGTAATATCTGGTTTGAATACATGTACAATGTAATTTTAAAATTGCTGGGATCAGTAACATTTAGCAGATACTTTCAACTCCTCAAACAAGTGATAACAACAAGGATTCTGGTGGCTTTTGATCATACCAAGATAATGAAAAAAAAATTTTCTTCTGGTCTAAGGGAACAAACCCTGGAAACAGCTATGCATTTGCAAGCCATGTTAAAGTGGCTTCCCTTGACTCATTTTATTAGTTCAATAAGCCTTTGATTTTTCTGTATAATCCAAGTCTGTCTGTAATCTCACATTCATTTGCCCCCCCCAGAGCATAACTTGTTGTCATGAAGAGACATTCTGATATAAAGGCTAAATGTACTCAAGGATGCTGACCAGAGATAAATTCACACAATGATTTGATATACAATGTAAGGATGGGCTTCTATAATGAATTTTAGCATCTGAGAAAGAAGAAAGACATCATTCTAGTCTAGGTGAATACAGTCATTGAAGGATGAAAATCTTACACTGAACACTGATGTCTAATATTCCTGATCTCTCCCCAATGCTGTTTCTGGCAGTGCAGTTGTACTTCCCATGATCAGCTTTACTGACTGGGGACAAAACTCGTCTTGTGCTAGAGCCTGAAAAACAAATTCAGTCATGTCTTATGTTCATGATCTGTAACTGATTATAACAGAAGGTTTATCTAAAGTTGTATAACTTTGTGAGAAACATCTAGTACTTCATGCATGTATCCCTTCAAGTTCAGCCCTTGAACATCTTAAATCAGTGCGCTGAATTATCATGCTTATAAGACAGGAATGACACACAAACTGTTCTCAGCACACACTGAATTGACAGGGCATGTAAAAGTATTCCAAATTGTGCACTGTGCATTGCTTGTGTATTAAAAAGTTAAGTCTAATTCTCTATAGTACTCTGTGATACATTTTGCTGCTTAAGCTTTTGTTACCAGTCCCACGAAACTGTGATTTTTATAGTTTCGCTAACTTGCAGATCTTTTCATGCAGAAAATATGAATTAAACAATAATATCTGTTTGCAATGAAAACAATCCACACAAAAATGGACTTCAGGCACTGAAACACATTTTATGGAACAGGCATTAACACCTTATGACTGTAATAATGGGACATACGATAGTGACATGGATAATGCGAGTGTGCTGCGGATGTTCACTACACTTCCTAAAAATCTTTGTGCAATTGCAGTGATGACGTACACCATACCTCCTACTAAAACCATGTAACCTGGAAGTTCATAAACTTTAAAGTTTTTTATCTGGACATTACAAGGTCAAAACATGTAGCAGTGAAAGGGTTAAATTTCAAATGATCTCACTTACCTGATAATCTGATGCCATCCTTAGACCAGGTGACTCTATTCACTTGTGGATTGGCATCAACATCACACACAATTTCTACATTAGTTCCTAGCTTGACTGTGTACACTGGATAGTAGGGCTGGAATGCTATTGAAGGGGAATCTGTAGATGAAGGATTACATCAGGATTAGGCAACAGTTTTAATGACCAGCGAAAACCATACACAATTTGATATAGCCTACATTAAAATCATTCTGTCAATAGATAAAAAAAAAAAGGAGTGATGATTTGACCAAATGGGGTTTCTTTGCACAACTAATTTTTTGGAAAAGGTTTTGGGTTATGACAAGGGTTAGGGATGAGATATGGTTTAATTAATTGGCCATAACAACCTTTGGAGATAGTTAGGGCCACCATGACTTTTTTGGAAGCTGACCAGAAGGCTAGTTATTAACACAGATCCTATTGTGAGTATTTTGGCTGATTGGCCCAATCAGCCTCTAACCCCCTCTAACCTAGATCTTGCCTCAGAGTGTACCTGATATTTTTATTATGAATTTAAAAAAGTACCATGAATCGTTCTTTGAGCCCTGAAGGCAATGGACAAAGGTCCTTAATTTTCCAAAGAATATATTGCAATACTGATCCATGAAATTCTCATGTATTGTAGCAAACATTCAATGCTTTCACTTGCTCTTAAAGAGAAATCATATGTGGAAACTCAGTATAAATCTATTTACATTGGTAGATTATTATGATTACCCGTTCTATCTTTCAAGTTTGATTATTTCTTATTGTGACTTGTGACTGTAGGAAAGTATTGCAAGATTATGACAAACGGAGATTTCAAAAGAAATTTGTAAAAGAAAACTGTTTTTGTTTTTTCAAGATTTAAAATTTTAACTTCCACAAGATAGAAATATGACCCACATCTGACACTGAGCACCGCATATTCCATCAGTTTGTTATTGACATTTAGATCATTGTAGAGGAGGCAGGAGTAGTTGGCCTGATGGTCACTCTTGTCCATCCTGATTGTGATGGTGCTGCTGGTTTCTCCAGCAACGACTGTGGCCTCTTTGACTTCTGGGATGGCTGCAATGACAGAGAAAAACAGAAAAAAAATGAAATTTTCTAGGAAGAATTTGAAATACATGCCCTTTATTGAGACCAGACTTAGATTAAAATGATCTGTGTTTATTTATAAAATTAGCAAAACCAGTTGAAGAGATGTCAAGAACAAAATTTCCAAACATGCTTTTTGATTATGGTCAATGAAAGCCCCTCTTGTTTTTGTGGGGCAAAATAAAGATCTCTGACACAAATGTGAACTCCTCTTGCTTACTAACATGAAGGTTGCCTGAAAATAAAACAAAAACAAAAACAAATGTCTGGAATTCCAGATTTTTGTGGAGATTTCCTAAGATATAAATATATGATATGTGACCTACCTGTGCTAATGTTACCATTTTTCAGCCAAGTAATTCTAGGATTGGGATTTCCACCGGTAGAGGAACAAGTAAATTTGACCACTTCTCCCTCAGAGTAGACAGGACCTGGCTTATCTCTGATTATTTTAGGCTGGCCTGGGTACACTGGAAAATCAGAATAAGAAAACAAGAAATGATTAAGGAGAAAAGGGCGTTTGTCTATAGATTATGCAAGTCTGGACGTGCTTGTTACTAAAACTACTATTTTTATTTAGATCCAACTTCTGAAGAATTGAATTATTCTGATTAACCGGAAAGGACAAAACTCGTGTGTTCACTGCAAGTTAATATGTAAAATGTATTTTATTTCTGATATTAGAATGAATTTTGTCTCTTTTGTAAAATATCCTGGACATCATTCTATGCAAGCTTTCCTGGTGCCTAAGCAGATACGCCATAATTAACTTCAGGAGTAAAATTTCTGAGAAAGCCATGACAATTTCATGCTGGTAAATGTCTTATTAGACAAGCCAATTCTTACAGAATATAATGTGGATTTGTCTGGCTTTTTCAGGAGAATAGAACAGTGTTATAACCTGTCACTGTCAGGCTTCAAAGCTACTTGCTGTGGTGTTACTTGTTGTCAGAAAGTTAGGATTTAAACAGCTGAAACCATTACAAATGAAAAAAGTAGGAAAATATACTTACATAACACAGTGAGAGTAGCAGCCTGAATCCCTGCATCTTTGGTTCTACATGCATACACTCCATTGTCTTCTTTCTTTACATTACTGATCACCAGATCATATTTGTTGATGATAGAAAATCTTTGGTCTGCTTCAAATCTGTCATCTTTGGTAAATAAAATTGTCTCTGTGGACATTGTAAAATGTCAAAAGTTAATAATTAACTGGCCATGCCAACAATATGACGCAGAAAAAGTTCTACGTATAGGACACATTCAAACGGTAAGTAAATTGTGAGGAAATGTTTCCAATGTCAAGTGGAAAAGCTGTCATGCACTCAACAACACACATTTGATCCAAATTTGGAATAGATCTAGATCTAGATCTTCTAGATAGATCTAGATCTAGATCTAGATCTAGCTAGAATTTAGAAACTGTAATCCAGATTTAGAATCTAAATATAGCCTGTCTAGACTAGGTCAGGGCCTAGCAAGGGTCACATTATCTAAGGCATAGATCTAGTCTATATAAATCTGTAGAAGACCACGCACGGTTACACTTAAAAACAAACAGCGGGAGCGCAGCAAAATTCTGGCTCACAAACAAGAAGTCGTTATGACATAATGTACTATCAAAGAGCCTCGTAATCCGCGGTCAAGGGGAAGGAATTATGAAATAAAATTGTAGTGTGTGTAAAATCTCATTCAGTCCCTTGATTAAACAGGGGAAATTACTCACGAAAAGGAACGCCCGACTTGTTTCTATTAGTTACTGCCCTTCGACTAGAATACGAGGCAGTTTCCTCGGACCCTCTGAGCACGCGACAAATTGTGGTATTAAGAAAGTTTTTTGACTACTCTTTAACGGGGAAGCTAAAACAACCTTATATCGGGATTTGCCATTTGTGAAAACAACAACAGCAGCAGCAGTGTCAAGAAGAAGAAGAAGAACAACAAAAGCTATTAATCAAGTGCAAGTGAAAATAAACATACTAACGAAATTTACCTTTTAAATCATCATTTGCAAACCAGGACCTTATACATAGGATTAAAATAAGCCCTAACCAATGGGGCTGTAAGGGTATGTTTCTGAAGAACGAGTGAAAAATGGTAATAATAATTATTGTAAATGAATACTGACCTCCCTCGTCCTTGACCCAGATAATGTTAGGGTCAGCTGCACTGAGTCGGCAGACAAAGGTCACGTTCTCTCCCTCCCGGGCGCTCACACTCTGCGGTCTCTCTATCCACTCCACTGCCGCACTGCATACTGAAAAGAAAAAAATACGAAATAATGATAATCGATAGGCCATGTACACAATAACTGAGGAATTAAATTTAAAGAAAAATCTTAATTTCAGCAGAAACAATAATTATAATAATAATAATAAATATCATTGTAAAATTATTTCTCACAGCGTTACTCGGTTTACATCATAAAATTCTGTGTGCTATACCCTTTCATCTTATCATAATACATGTATCCAAAACTGGAGAAAGAGACTCTTAGAGCTTTCAATAAAATACGGTAAAACTCTTATTCGTATATATTATTATACTACAAGTACTCGTGGATATTAACTACAGCCAACAGAGATTTTGCGATCATAAGCGAGAAATATCCCAAACCTGTAGCCATAAAGACTTGCTAGACATTACTTTGGATCTCTCAAACTACAAATACAAGAAAGCTGTGAAAATAGAAATGACTAGGCGGCTATGTACAGTGAATGGACAAAATCTAGGCCGATGTGGCCCTGAAGGTACTACAGGAAACGTGAGTCTGGGCTAAGACAGAACGACGTGGGAAAAAAAAAACAGAATGGGTTGTGGGATTAATTGGTTTGATTTGGTTAATGAGCTTCATTTAAATTTTGCTTGGGGCTGGTGTGGGGAGGAGGGGGGGGGGGAGGGGGAGGAATTACTCAGAATGGAGAAACTCTATACTATATTAAAACAATGTTAAACGATGTTAGCATGGATTTGAATGTCAACGGTGTTAGTGGTAATGTTGATTATCGTGTCAATGATGATGATGGTGATGATAATGATGGTGAGGATGATGATAATAATGATGTGTAAACAGTGCATCAGAGAGATGAGTTTATTAAACCAGCAGATTGTTCTTGCCGCTTGTGAGATTTCTTTTCTCTTTAAATAATAACAATAACATCGATGAATTTGATCATGATGACCGACGCCGCAGGGAAGCTATTAAGGAAAAGGCACGACCAACTTGTTTTTATTTTGTTAGATAATTTTTCCAAGGAGAATACACATCATTGATACAAAAAGTAAAGTCAACAATTGGCGAAAAGAAAAAGTTGTATGGAGCAAAGCCTCGTGCTTTTCTCACAGTTTTCCTGTGATTTTTATAATATTATTTCGTCAATTTAATACAAGAAGTAATAGCGTGCCAATGGGTCCGAGGAAACAGCTTCATTTTCTAGTCTAAGGGCAGTAACAAATAAAAGCAAGTTAGTGGTGCCTTTTCCTAATGATGTCGGTGATAAGGGTAATTTTAATTATTTGAACTGATAAAGAATGATTTCCAGATTTTTAAATTATTTTTTTTTTTAGGGGAGAGCTTGGTGAAAGAAAGGAAACATAATACTGTGAAAAAGAAAACAAACGAACAGAAATTGAGAAATTGTTTGGAATAATTAACTAATTAAAAGTATAATCAAAATTATGAGTCTGAAGTCCCACAAACTCACGCACACACAGAGTCACACAACTGCTCTTTAAGACACGCTCTCGCACTGCCAGGACACGGGAAAAATGAGAAGAAACACAGAATTGTATTTCCCTGAAAAAAGAAAGGTGGGGGGAAAAGAACTCTTTTACCCGCCATTCGGGAAAATAGATCTAATCCCATTTCACCCCGCGCGTGAGGTTATCAATATCCTGGCCAGCAATTACTGTGATGAGGCGACAGAAAAACAATAGTTTTATCATATTCCTTCGTTTTTCCCTGTGCCGTGTCTCCTCCACATCCGCTTCGTCAGCTGCACCTCTTATACCCACCCCTACCCTTTTGAGTTTGCCGCATCATAAAAAAAAAGGCTCTGAAAACCCGCAGAAGGACCGCTGACATAGAAAGCGGAAAGTGCCTGTTCTAGGTGAATTCTCTCTCCCTGGAGGGTACAATCAGATTCTCATCTCGTCAGAACGAGATTGTCCCGCGAGATTTCCGCGATCTGACTAAGTGATAGCGGCGTCCACCGGCAATATAGTGCAATCTGTGGTTAAAATGTATTTTACTCATTGGCCTAATACAGTTAATTTTCAAGTGAAATCAGTTCGTTCTTTCTTCCTTTGAATCATAAATGCCAGTTTTGTAATATCTCTTAAAAAGAAAGCAAGAAGAAAGGAAGATCACTGATTTGACTAAGTCAAAAATTGGCAAAACGAAAAAGCTTTATGTATCAAAGCCAAGTTTTGACTTTGCTTTAAAGCCTTGCTGCGATCCTACAGTTTTTCTGTTGTTTTTATAATATTTCACTGATTTGACAGTTTCGTTTAATGATGCAGACATAATAATTGTGAAGACGTAACAAATTACTGGTGATGGAAATTGCGGGACGGTCACCTCTGTAAAACATACAAAAGTTGAAATAGTACATAATTTAATTAATGTATTTCACATTCCCTATTAGTACGTCGGCCGATGTGGCTGTGTGTCGCAAAACGAAGTGTTCAATACCTCATTGCCTTGTCCGTCTCCAGTGATTAATGATTCTAACAAGACCTTCCTGTACACGTTCCAGCTGGCCCTCGCTCGATGGCTCGCCGGGTGAAAGATATCTCCACTAAGTGAGTTTTGATTGAGATAACTGAGAAATGAACACAATCAGCCTTCTCCCTCAACGTTCCATTTACTCTAAATGTCTTGGTTCCCTAACGTTGGATTTCCATTTTTCTTTCTATCTATTTTCTTTACGAATTCATGTAAATTTTCTGGCCAGTGCAATTTGGGCCACGTCGTGACCTCAGTTCTTGTTTATTCCATTTCCATTTTCTGAAAACTGGACATCTTTCAGCGTATATAGAAGATATGTATATATATACCAATGCATACTTTAACACTTGTTTAAAATGCTTGGTAAGATCAAGCTATTTTCACAGATTTACTCTAACTCCTTATAAAACTAAAGCCGCAAACGTTTAACGTCGATTTTCTCAGTTGTGCAGAAAGTGGAGGTCGAACAAACAAATGAGATCTCGATGCAGACAAAATGCTCACAATGGGCAGGCTTTTTTCTGATCAGCCTGCGGTAAGTTCCCTAAAAACGTACGTGACCATTTCACCACCTAAACAGTTGTGCTGGCCTGTTCAAATAAAAAGTCAATCTGGGCCACACAGCTCGAAATAGTCACTCCGTAAATTTATTGTTATAGAAGCTGGTGGTAAATGCACAAAGACTTATTACTTGACCAATGACTGTCCGTCCACAGGTTGCGTGAGATGACGGAAAAACACAAAGAAACTCGGACGCACAAGTTGTTTTATTAGGTTCATTTCTCTGGTCAGTCCAGAATGAGAATGATGACCGAGGTGCCAGCAATTTGATGCTGCGATCAGAAGCCTGCAAAAGGTTGTCAAACAGAATCCCTGCCAGGCAACTTGAATGTCCGTGTCACGCCAGGTTCACCCAACCCCCACGGAGCGGTCAGACACAACTCTGCAGGAAACCTTTATGCGTATGACAGTGTGATACGCGGCATCCCTCTATCCAACCTCCACAGCCTGGTCACACACAACTCTGCAGGAAAGCTTTATGTGTACTAGGGTGTGATACGAGGCATCACTTCACCCCACACAACCCTCCACAGCACAGTCACGGCTTAACAATGCAGGACCCTTGAAAACCATCACTCATAGATGACACATGAGCAACATTCAATAATGTCATCATGAAATATTAATTACGTCATACATGTATCTTTGGAAAATGTGGTAGGAACTTTACTGATGCTTGAACATCCAGATCAGTGCCTTTTGTTGTTGTACAAGTGAAAATGGTAAGAAGCAGTAGTAGTAGAAGTAGTAATAGTAGTGAGTTAGAGAAAGCACGTCGACGCGATAACGGTCACCTCGTGCTATGAAACAGCAAGGCGATAGAGAGAGAATTTGCAGAATGACAAGACAGAAGAAGATTCTACCAGCAGCGCTCACTAACCCCCCCCCCCCACCCCCACTAGAATGTAGGAGAATATAAGAGAATCATAAGATAGAAGGAGGTGGTAGTAGTGATAGCATCCGTAATAATCGAAGTGATGGTAGTAGTAGTAGTGGTGGTGACAGCCGCAGTGTAAGTTGTTGTTACGGTGGTTTTACGTTCCATTCAGCATAATGCAGACTGGTCAGTTGTGAGCCGGGTTCGAACCAGAGACCTATCACCTCGAGTGCAGTACTCTAACCATTGCACCCAAAACACAACGATACAGCCACGGCATTTTTAATCGGTCACTTGAAAGATAACACTGATGATTACAATTTCAAACAAACAAATGAAAAAATTAGGTTTTTCCCCCGTGGAGGATTTTAGTGTTATTCAGTGTTGAAAGTGCCACCATATGCCTGCGGTCGTGTTCAGCAAGCCTGGTTGGGAAGTTCTTTTAAGTGCCTTTGTGAAAATCTCCCTGCTGCAGGATTTCATGGCACGAATTTCGCTGCCACTAGAAACATTACTTGATTACTCCCCTTGTAATTTATGAGTCTTGGATTATCCCCCTTGCAAGTGGCCGAGATTTGCATATTGAAGTCACGTGATAATGTCGTCCAGCAAGGACAAGGGACATCATCTGATTGAGTAACGGCCATTAATAAAACGGCGTAAAGTCCAGGGATGCCCTGCACAGATTTTGAATGAAGTCTTCGAGTCCAATTTCTTTCGTTCTTTCTTTCCTTTCCTTTCTTCCTCTCTGTCAGTCGTTCTGTTTGTCTCTCTCTGTCCCCGTGTGTCTGTCATTCTGCTTGTCTGTCTGTCTCTCTCTCTCTAAATTAATTATATAGCGTGGCAGACAAAATAATTATAATAATAAATAATAATAATAATAGAATGCTAATAATAATGACAATGATAATAATAAATAATCATAATAATAATTCCTTTAGTAACAGATTATGGTTAATGTGAAATCGAATTCAAACTGTTTCAAATACATTTCCAAATTAGATATCAGTCGTACAATTTTCTGGACAATTACATGTTTCACCCTTATCAAGTTTTGACTGAAACATATTCTTCAACAAATTTAGAAAACAGCGTCTTTATAAATTTCAGGCATTTTGCACTATCGGAACGTACAGAGCCAACTTTACAGATTATGGTCAGTGTATCACATATTGCAAATGCAGGGATAATTTTACTTGTGCCTGAATATTCTAAATACACCTGGACTTGTAATACAGCTTGGCGGGAATTCGGTCGGTCCTTCTCGTTCCCACGACAATCTTCGAACTGGTGATCCAAGAAATGAGTTACGACCATCTAGCAATTCCCACCGGAATCCCCGCAAATCATCCAGTGAAACCAAGGGCGACGATTCATCAAAGGGAAGCAATCATTCATTGTTATAGGGAGGAAGGATGCGCAGGAAGCAATCGAGGATGATCATAGCTAAATTAATAAGGGGTTTATCGATTATTTGCCACTTTCATCCTATTCGCTGCTGATTAAAATGGCCGAATGGTGCTTCCTTGTTCTTCTTTCTTTTGTTTATTTTGCCCAGATTCAGTCTAAACAGCTTCACCATCAGATAATTAACTGTGATCTTTTGGGTGAGCTTTTCGAGGGCTTCTCTTGGTAAGGATCTGACAGAAGAGTTTAAATTTGATTGTTCTCATGTTTCCATTATTATTTAACTACTATTTTTGGTATAATTTGCAGTTTTATCAGCCAACACTCACAAGAGATTTGTACCGTTATTTGATTTTTACCAATATTGATACCGGATCTTCAATACAATTATTCAAAAGCACGATTGGCTGATAAATGACTGATTTTGATAGCACTAATTACATAAATGTATTATAATATTTCATTGAAATTTTCAAAACGCCTCAGCTTCATTTGTGGCTACATGTTATATATACACCTCCCTCCCCACCCCCCCCCCCCCCAAACCGAAAACAAATAACATGCTATAAAACAAATCGCGAGCTAAGTTCTCGTTTGTTCTTTCTCCATTTTCTGTGGATAAAGAAAACAACAAAAAAAATGGGGATCTTTTCGTATGTAGAAGAAGAGGTATAACTTTGGCACATGTTTGAAAAGCGCTGTGGCACTTATCAAGCTGTTTCACAGTTCCGATAAATTCTAACTCCTTATCATAATACTGAAGCCGCAAACGTTTAACGTCGAATTTCTCATTTGTGTAAAAAGTGAAATCAGGACAAACAAGATCTAAGGACGGGAAATCACTGGGCTTTGTCAGGAAATGAAGCACTTTAGAATTACCACATTACGTCATCTCATTTTGGACACACCAGAACTTTTGTTCTCTTCCTCTTTTCAACATTTCAGCCAGCAAGTCAGTGGTGAAGAAATGATGTAGAAGTAAAGAGCGATGGGAAATTGCAGAGGAGACGCGTTGATAAAGAGGCAATCAGTGTTTAATTAATCGGATTTAAAATGGTGGAAGAAGGAGGCCTTTTTTTTTTTTCATTTTAAATTTTGGGGGAGTGGGGAAGAGGAAGACAAAGAGGGACAGGAAGATTGGGGAGGTGGGAGTGAGTAGAGGAATGGGGGAGATGTGAAGAACAAAGCATAAAGTCAGACGACGTGAAATGTACACGTAGAAAGGGATGAAAAAACGAAGAGATAGCTGAGGCAAGACAACGAGCGAAAAGGAGAGTTAACGAAAGACTACAATAGACCGATGCAAAGTTAAACAATGACCATGACAGGAAAAAATATATGGCAGGGTATTTTTCCAAATTGTTGTATGTGCATTTTTACCTTTTCAAGAAATTGAAGATTGAAAGTTAGAAAAGTCGAGTAAAATCTGGGTTTTGTTCAATTAGCTTCAAAATCGAAAGTTGCATAAAAGTGACACGTATATACGATAAAATGAGGTATAAGAGCACCACTTTCCTGACAAAACCTCAAAATCGGCAAAATGTGGCATACAACAATACTGCAAATACCCCTCCATATTATAGTATGTATATTATCTTGAACTTTCTTCGACTTGATTTGTAGTTTTCTACAGCCAGCGCACTCTCGTAGAGCACTGCAACCTTTGTTTTGGTTTTTTTAAAAATTGGTTTTGCTTTTCTTTTGGCCCCAATACCATCTTGTATGTGACCCCGTTTTTCCGACTCACCACCTATCAAAGTCTAAGTCCTTTTCGACAACATAATGCTCAGGGGCGAATGGGGGGTGGGCGGTTGGATTGGGGGGCCGACGATTGAGCAGATATTTCTGAATTACGCACACAAAATAAGAACAAGATGGGAGGAAGAACATCAGTATAATTATTAGACTCACCAATCGTTGATCTGTATGTAAATAGTCAATGGGACACAGTTGTAGGGTAGTCCCTGGCCAGTTTAAAACCCATAAATTTGTATTTTGTATACTTTTTTCAATGCCATTTGGGAAATTTGCCTTGGAGTCATTGCAGTCCGTTTGCCCTGGCGCAGACACGTCGGTTTCAAAGAAGTCAAAACCGCTGAAAATCTTCGGACCAAATGATATCATCCATTAGCATCTCCTGGAACCCAACACCTAGCCGGGACCCCCCGAGTCCTGTTTACACGAGGAAAGGGCAGAAAAATAGCCGGCTAGCCGGTCCGCCGGCCCCGTGCATCTGACAAGGAGACGCACTTGTTTACACAAGTAACTGAGCGTTACGGACAGGGAGAGAGAAGGAGGGAGAAAGACTGTTGTTTTGTGGGTGGTAAAAATTTCGGAGAACATCAAGAAATGTAGCACAATTTTCTCTCCCTCCAAGGCCGCGCAAAACGAAAAAAGCGAACACACAAAAAAAAATGCATCCCTTCTCTCTCATACAGTTTTTTCTGAACATAAATACACCGTGTCTCTCTCTCTCTCTCTCCCCCTCTCTCTCTCTCTCTCTCCCCTATCTCTCCTCCCCTCTCTCTCTCTCCCTCTCTTTCTCTCTCTCCCTCTCTCGCTCTCTCTCTCTCCTTTCTCTCTCTCCCCCCCTCTCCCTCCCTTTCTCTCGCTCTCTCTCTCTCCCTCTCTCCTCTCTCTCTCTCACTTCTTCCCTACACCCACATGCATATTTATTATATCCACACTTGCACAGCGGTTGTCAACCAGCAACCCTTTAGGAAATCCTACCCATAGTATTGACGCCAAGGTTTGGCACATAGGAATGACGTCATCTAACCGTAAATCCGTTGGTTTGATGTGGGGAACCTGTTCCTACGGTATTCCTATCAACACTACGGAAATCTCATCTACGGTAATCCTACCAACCCTACGGAAATCTGAGGGGGTTTGGGGAGGGGGAGGTGTGATCCGTGAAATTTAATTCAATTCTCAGCATGTATAATGAATTATTAGCTGAATATTTAACAGTGATATTTTTTTTAACTAAACGTCTTTTTCAGTTTAGTCTTGTTCTTTATTTAGCGGGAATACTGACACAGACTCGCGCATTTTCCATTTCGCAAAAGTCTCACGGCCACGTCCTCGGTTATTTGCGGACGCAGAAAATTTCCCATGCGACACGTGTACTAGGGAAGGGGGTTCTCGGTTAACTCCAGTCTTCAACGAAGATTACAGAGTGACGAATTCGTGGCTAACTGAAAGGCATTATCTTTTTCAATTGAAGATGATGTTCGTTTCTTCCTAGGTAGTGTTTATTAATCACATTTTCCCCATGCCGCATATACGAGAAAGAAAGTAACAGTAAAGTCCCGTCTTTCACGAAAATTACCGAAAAATAATAGACGTAGTCATGAATTGGTAAAACAAAATTTAACAAAATAAATAAATAAAACTTCACAACGTGCTTCAATTAAAAGACTTGGTTCGTTTCTTCCACTGAGGTTGTTGTAGTTGTTCATGATGATGTTAGAATATATACAGCAATTATCCTCCCTTTCCAGCGCTTCCAACAGAGTTTCCTCCTGCCCTATCATTCTGTTACATTCTGTCTATCGTCTTCCTTCTACCTAACACAATATTTATCCCCGTTATCGTGTCGACGTGATTTCACCAAACTCAAACTCCCTCTTTTCCCAGCATCCCTGGAGTTACAACGGTTCTATCTGAAGGCGCGATTGCCTTAATAAGAATAACCAGAACTCACAGGAAAAAAAAAAGTATACAAACATGCATTTAAACTGCGATTTGTTGTGAGCGAGAAAATCCTTGGATACAGGAAATTTCTTGTTTCAACTTTTTTTTCTCCTTCTTCTCCTTTTCTCCCCTGAAGATGCAGTTGGACACACTTCATGATTTCAGCGCCGTCTTGTTTGTCAGATTTACACATCCCATTAGCTCCATATCAAAAAGAAATTAATACAAGGCACATAATACGCGTATATTCCCTTGAAGAAAAAAACAACAGCAACAAAAACACTACCCAATCAAAAAAAAAAAAAAAACGCATTCCATCTAAGTTATTGAATGGAAACCATTAATTTTCATACATATTCAAGCTGGTATTAAAAAAAAAAAAAAAAAGTTAGCTCGTTATTAAAAAAAAATGAATACAAGTGTATGCGGAAAAAAAAAAACGAACAGGCCATTCCATCTGCCTTATTGATTGTTCCGTACTTTCGTATGTATTCAAGCTGGTTTTAAAAAAAATGTTAAAAATCTGAAGATGATTTATCGGACATTCGTAACTACGTGCTATTCCCATCGATATCTGACATGAGGAAAATGTGCATTAGTTTTTAGCAAACACGACTCGTGTTTTGCCGCATGCGACTCGCCGGGAAATAACTCTGTCCGTCAATACAGAGTGAACTCGGAGTGACCTCCCCTTTAATCATGAAATGTTGTTTAACCTTTTTGATTGGCTATTGATACAGAAAACGTCGCGGATTTGATTGGCTGTAGAAACAGTGACAAGTCAAATGTTTGAGCGCTGCACCAGAAGTCAAAGGGAGACAAAAGCGAGCGCGTGAGCAAAACAGAAGCAGAGTCGCCGCCCCTGGGATGCCGAGTTGTCGCTCGTTGCCTTGTGATTGATGAGCTTTTCAAAGTGTGTCATCGTGCAGCACGAAAGGGTGACAAAGCGAGTAAAATCTAGGTCACCTTGATCTCTGCAATTCAAGGAGATTAAACGAAAATGCGAATTTTTTTGTTTTTTCAATGCAATATCGGGAAAATCTTCATATAGCAATGTTCTGCACATTAGTCAATGTCGAAATCATGGGGATGTTTTGTCGCAGCTGACCGCAATTTTTTTTTTTTTGAAATTTCCGCAGCCAAAGAAATGCAAGAAAAGCACGTATGAGAGAGAGAGAGAGAGAGAGAGAGAAAGAGAGAGAGAGAGAGAGAGAGAGAGAGAGAGAGAGAGAGAGAGAGAGACATACAGATAGAGACAGACTGGCAAACAGATAGGTAGACAGAGCACAAAATGCATTCCAATTTCTGATATTTCTGCTCAAAACTGAATTCCTGGCTCGAAAAAATTTTTTTTAAATGTTAAACTAAATAAATAAAAGGCCGGAAACCTGGGGGGAAGGGGACATAACAAAAATATTTCTAGACGCTTCCTATGCAGGATACACTACCTGGATTTTGTCAAGAAAAAAACAACATGTTCCTGTAAATGTAAAACAGTTCTGTTGTAGTTTTTATCGAACAAAAAGCTCAGGATTTATTTAAACGAAAGATATATAGAACTTAATATTATATCGTAATTCACTGTTCTTGTAAAACACGCATGGCCTAAGATGAGGCTTTCATGTCTTGTGGGGAAAATTCTAAATCTTGTCCATGGACTGATAAACAGCGCCTTCATTTTCGTAAACATGGCACTTCAAACTGATTAAACTTTCACAAGCACGGGCTGCTACACGATACAGACTTGGGCACTCAGACCGATAAAATCTTGCAGTGCCTAGTGTTGACACACGCCCGCTTCTGTTTGTTAGACTTAGAGTTAACAGAGATACTAGAGGGTGTTAAAGAGTTAAGAGGGGGGGATGAAAGGGGGAAGCGTGGGAGGCAGCGGCGAAGTAGGATTGGACTGCAAAGTGTAATAGTATGATCTTCGAAATATTGTGTGATTTATCGTTTTTGCATATATATATATTCTGTCTTATTCTGGATTATGTTTCAGTCGCAAATTCTGGATATAACCACTTTGTCATTCAAAATGTTTCTTACAGATAATATTCGCTCTCTCTTTCTCTCTAATCTCTCGCCCCCCTTGTGAATTGAACGGCGTTGGATGCGGATAGGTATACCAAATTAAAATGGGATGATGAATGAACAGAAAGACAGACACACAATTGACAACGCAATTTAATGCCACTGGAACGTTGCGCGCATGTTCAAAGTGATAATTGGGAACTGAACAGCCGCGCGTTGGTTTCGCGTAACCGTGAAACCAAACTTCCATGGCGTTATAAACAGATACGTACAGACTACTGTCTACCGTCGGTACTATGAAACAGTGTTGGCGAGGAAATCAAAATGTGGCAAAACGAAACGTTATATGTAGCAAAGCCCAGAGTAAGAAATAATACAGAAACGACACAATAAAATGCAAAAGAAAAACGGGGTGACTTTTTACGTTTTATTTGTATCGTTTCTGTATTATTTCATACGCGAGGCTTTACTACATATTATACAACATGTTCTTTTTGCCATATTTTCACTTTGCTTCAAGCCTTGGCTCGACCCCATAGATTTTCTGTAGTTTTTATAATGTTGACGATGAAAATGACGATAAAGATGAAATGACACTTCATTTATCTGGAGACTGGAAATTTGATTACACAGCTTTATCATACATACTTCCCACACACGTACACCTATATACTCGCCTGCAGAAGCACTTGTCTACACGTACCCCACGCATACACATTTACCGCAAAGCGCGACCTTGGTTCTTGTTTCCCCTAACTCCACTTCTTGCACAGCTGAGAAATCCGACGTTAAACGCTTGTGGCTTTAATAATTATTATGATAAGGAATTAGAATAAATCGGAACTGTGAAACAGCTTGATAAGTGCCACAACGCATTTTAACCAAGTGTCGAAGTGTGCATTTTGTTATACCTCTTCTACATACTCAAAGATCCCCAGTTTTTCAGAAAATGGAAAGAAAACAAAGAAGAGCTGAGAAAAAAACAAACTGCAGAATGAGGATAAGGATGAGGGCAAGCGGGGAGACAGTGAGTTCACGGATGAATAAATGTGGAAATTATTTCAAAAGTCGTGACACGCCGGGATTTCAGTTAAAGAAAACCCACACACGACGACTCCACGGAGAGCGTCCCAGCATAACTATGGAAACAACAGATTTTGAGATAAGTGAAGGAAAACGACTTGAAGACCTGAAACTGCGCTATCTTTCGGTCACTTAAGACCTTCCTTTTGAAAGACAAATTTTCCGCCACTGATAATTCCGAGAACGGTAAATTCAATAACGCTAAGTCGGAGGCAACTTGGTAAATTGTCGCAACTCGAATAAATTATTTTTCAAAAATTGAGATATTTGGTATGCTTGGAGCCTTGACAGCCCGTAGGTTGTGTTATAAGTTGGGGGGGTTAAATTATGAAAACTAAGGGTTAAATGATGTTTTTCAAAATGTTGTGATTATTCAGCCTGATAAATAGAGTTAGTAAATTTTGCACTTCACGTGAAAACTTTGTAAAAAACCGAGTTACGAAGGTTTATCACCCAGATCTCGAAGAGAAAGAAAGTATTGTTTTTAATACCTCACTGGCAGTTTTTTAGCAAATTTTCTTCTTTGGGTCCTTTAAGGCTTAAAAGGACATGGTATATCCGGGGGTTGGGGTTGGGGGGGGGGGGGAGAAGAACGAGATAATAACGAAAAAAGGGGAGAGGTAGGCAGAGGCAGTGAGGGAGCCTAAAACAGGTGCACCCACACAAAGGGATCGAGGCCGTGTGAAAGATGTTCAAAAACCGTTTGACATGTGATCTCGCTGATAAACTCGTGAGCCGTTTGAGATTTTCTGGCATTCGCGCGAGCACACACGTGCATGTAAACAGACAGAAGCCCACAGAGGTGCATGTTTCCTGCCTATTTGTACAAATTGGCATGGAGATAGTGACATATTTGTTAATTTCACAGACAAATGGTGTTGGGGATACAGACAGGTATACAGACAGACTAATAGATATATAGATAGATAGATAGATAGATAGATAGATAGATAGATAGATAGACAGAAGACAGATAGATAGACAGCTAGACAGACAGACGGATAGACAGATAGACCGATACATAGGTAGAAACATAGATAGATTGATAGATAGATAGATGGACGGACGGACGGACGGACGGACGGACAGACAGACAGACAGACAGACAGACAGACAGACAGACAGACAGACAGACAGACAGACAGACAGACGGACGGACGGATGGATGGATGGATGGGTGGGTGGGTGGGTGGATGGATGGATGGATGGATGGATGGATGGATGGGCGGGCGGGCGGACGGATGGACGGACGGACGGACAGACAAACAGACAAACAGACAGACAGACAGACAGACATATAGCTAGATAGATAGATTCAAAAAACAAAAAAAAAACAACCAAAAGGAAAATATACAGCAACATTTCCGGGTGCCACATATTATCTCTCTATGTATATTTGTTATTATTTTGTTTACACACAGGACTGTAGTTTTTCAGTGAGACAGAAAGTAGTTTGTACTCTGTGTAAACGTTTAGTTTCTGCCGAGCAAGGGAAAGCCAGAATCTCTGGCACTGAAAAACTACTGCAAAGTTGGGCGAAGACAGTGGTCGACTTTGCTTTGCACGGGTAGTTACTTGCACTGCATCCTTAGCTCACATGGTGTGGCTAAAATAATGTCTTCGCTGTGTGGAAACCGGATTGACAGTTAAATGGAAATATTCCGCTATGTTAGATCATTTGCAGTGATATGATGCTTTACTGTAATAATATTAATTCTGGTTATGATAGGAGAACAATATCTACAACCTGGGTCTGATAGCACGGCTTTATCAGAAATTTCCAATTTCTTAAAATATATGTTTTTTTACTTTTCACAGTACGTAGATCCCTCGAAGCCCAAATGGTGTGATATATGAAAAAAAGCGCATAAGCACACCAAATTCAAAGTCACAGGGATTACTTTGCGCATACAATGAACTGGACGTTCTCGGTTTCTACTCCGAACGCCCGTCAACAAGTGCGCTGTGAATGGCCAACACAATGCTATCGTTCAGCCATCTTTCTGCTTGATTTACTAGCGTTGGGAGGCAAACAGCGTTAAAATGGTACCCAGGACATTTCCGAGGTTTTGGACGCAGTTTTAACTTTCTCAGTAATTGATCTTCTTGGTACAGGGGTCGATGGTGGTGGGGTCCGGTTTGATTAGTTAAAGTGGCAGGAGCGTGGACTGTGAGGGAGGGGGGGGGGTTGGGGTGGAATTATGTGAGATGGGACTGATGGCAGATGGTAGAGAAAAGATGTTGGTTAATTGCGTTATGGTCGGATGGATTGATGGATGGATGGGTGGATAGAAGAAAAAAAGATGGCTAGATGAATGGATGAGGATGAGTAGATGGAGGGATGGGGGATGGATGGATCGATGGATGGACGGACGGGTGGATGGATGTGTTGGTGGATGGATGGATGGTTAGGTAAATAGATGGATGGATGGATAGATAGAGAAGTGGATAGATGGATAGGTGGAGATGGCCATGGATGGAAGGATGGATGGATGGATGGATGGATGAACAGATGGATGAATGAATAATGAATGGACGGGTGGAGGGATGGATGGCTGGATGGTAGTTAGGAAGGAAAGATCGGTGGAAGATGTAATTACTGCTGTATGTTCGAACGGAAGAAAAAAACTACTATTAAATTCTTGTTAGCTCATGCTTCTCCCACTGCGTTTTTTTTTTCTTACAGAGGCAAGATACTGTTAGTTCATGTATAACCAAACTTACAGCACTATTCCCTCCCCCACACCTCCCCCCCCCCCCCCCCCCCAAATCCATTCTTTTTCACTGAAAAGTACACAACAATGCAAAACAATTGCCCATGGCAAAGAAAGGGATAAAACAATTAAAAATCCATTTATTGATCCAGTCAATTACCATCCATTGATCCACTGCTGGATGCTAGCCTTTTCAGTAGTCAATCACACAGGGAAAAAGGTACCAAGAGAGTCAAAGGTGAGTGAGACCTCCGGCTAGTATTGTAGTGGCCAGGACAAAAGCTAAGCAGAGACCTTGAGCATGCCAGAGTCAAACTCAAACAAAACCATTTCCGTCTTCTTCATTATAAACTTCAACCGTTCGATCCGGAATTCTCTTTTGATTGTCGCTAGGGGCGGGCAGTCTAATTACAAAGCCAAATAGAGAAAATTCTGACTTGCGTCCACTGTTCAGCTATATCGTATAATATAAACTACCACGCTCTCCTAACGACCAGCCCTTCTGGTTTCCCTTTGTCTGTCTTTCCGATTGTTCTACGAAGTTTTGTATTTTTGCCACTGTTGTATATCGCGTTTTTGTCTTCTATGTCTCATTGGGCTTAAGAATGTGAATTGCTTCATCGTCCTTGATGAACTTGCAAGATCGAATTCGAAGTCCGGGGTGTTGAGAGTAAGACAAAGCTCTCATTTAATGCCTTACAGCCAATTTTCCAATTTTTAATCACTATATATATCTATCACGTCTTTCTTTATTTTTATTTTTAATTCATATTTTTCAAAACTTTCATGTGTGTAAATAGTTGTTAATGTACGGCTTAGTAAAATTAACATTTCTCTCTCTCTCTCTCTCTCTTTCTGTTTCTCTCTGTCTTTCTCTCTCTCTCTCTCTCGCTGTTTCTCTCTCTCTATATCACTCTGTGTGTGTGTGTGTTCTCTCTCTCTCTCTCTCTCTCTCTCTCTCTCTCTCTCTCTCTCTCTCCCTCCCTCCCTCTCTCTCCCCCCTCTCTCTCTCTCTTGAACCGCTCTCTTGTATATTACAATTTTTTTTTTTAATTCACTTTTTGCTACATTACAACATTACACTACTGTACGTATTCCGAAAGTTACGCTGCGTCGCAAAAACCACCTACTACCTATACACATTCATGGTAAATATTATTAAGACCATTCACACGTGTCCAAAAACAAAGAGCAGGCGCAGGCTGACAAAAACACGTACCCTATTCATCTACAAGACAAGTTCCCTATTAGCAGCTGCCAGAGAAGACAGGTACTATCATTAAACCAATTATATTCACCATTTGCTGAGCGAAACAATGCTCTATCATCATACCAACCTGTCAAACGTCAAACTAAACTCATCACAGACAATCAAGGCGGCCAAGACAGCACACTTTCGTTACAGGATAATTGGGATACCGAACAGACAGACAACTTCTGAAGGATGTTGTCGCGACAAATGCTATAAGACAGACTTTTTTCACATAGTTATATAAAGAAATTCTGAAGCTGAATTTCTTGGCATTTTAGATTTAATTTTTTTTTTTTTAAAGCCTTGAGGATTGAGTTCTTTTTCTGTCTCCATTTTTAAAAAAACAAAACAAAACTGGAGATCTTTCAGTAGGTAGAAGTGATATAACAAATGCACACTCTCTGACACGCTGTCTATTTTATCTCTCTGTCTGTCTGTCCGTGCGTCTCTTTCTTCCTTCCTCCCTCTCTCTCTCCTTCCCTCTTTCTCCCCCCCTCCCCCTCTCTCTCTTTCTCTTTTTGTGTGTGTCTCTCTCTGTCATGTCTTTTTTCCTACTTATTTCTTTTAGATTCCCCTTTCCCAAAATTCAGAAATTGCGAGGTTTATCTCAAGCATTAGCCTATCATTCGTTCATACAGCGTCTATCGGCCAAGAAGACCAAAGGGATTAACAAGTATACAACACAGTTCCAAATTCATGAAGGCTCGACCTCAACAGCTGGCAATATCGGTAGACGCTGACAATGAAAAACGCAGAAATTCACGCTCTCTTTGCCACTAAACGTGCTATGGGATGGACGATAAAAATCAGGGTAATATCCTGGAACGGTGCCTATCAACAAAATTAACCCTCAGGGCATCAGATGATAGGACGATAAGGGAGATTCCCAGATTGTGCACATGTTGTCCTTGTAGGCCGTGCCTCTGCAGGCAGTTAACACTTAAGAAATGGGTAGTTAGCACTTTTTGGGCGCTACGTCTTCGTTCACGAATTGCACTGGACATCACGTTGAGATGAGACATAAAGATTTGTGCTAAAGGCAAGGGTGTTCTTAAGAGAGTTAATGCACACAGATAATGGAGGCCGGTCTTTCCAGCATCTTTAAGTATATAATCACTCCATCTTTCCTCCACCTCTGCCTCACTCCATATCTCCCTCAAACATTCTCCGTCTTTCCTCCGCCTCTGCCTCACTCCATATCTCCCTCAAACATTCTCCGTCTTTCCTCCGCCTCTGCCTCACTCCATATCTCCCTCAAACATTCTCCGTCTTTCCTCCGCCTCTGCCTCACTCCATATCTCCCTCAAACATTCTCCGTCTTTCCTCCGCCTCTGCCTCACTCCATATCTCCCTCAAACATTCTCCGTCTTTCCTCCGCCTCTGCCTCACTCCATATCTCCCTCAAACATTCTCCGTCTTTCCTCCGCCTCTGCCTCACTCCATATCTCCCTCAAACATTCTCCGTCTTTCCTCATCGTCTTTGTTTTTGATCATTTACCGTACAGTCACCAACAAATTTAACTTCTCTTCGCACTTTGGTCTTCCAGATTTTCTATGGTTTACTTACTATTATAAAGAGTTCAGGTCAACAGGTCAACCGCCTGGATGAAGGAACTTGCTTATATTGTTTATTTCATTTAAAACAAGAATTTTGATAAACTTTACTTCTTATTCTGTCTGTCTGACTGTCTGTCTGTCTGTCTGTCTGCCTGCCTGCCTGTCTGCCTGCCCGCCCACCCGACCGTCTGTCCGTCTCTCTCTCCATCTTTGTCTCTCTTTCTCTCTCCCTTTCCCATTTATACATGTATTTCCTTCCGACGCAGTAATCTTTTAACGTATGTCTATCAATCACTTCTTTTTTCAGTTAGTCCTGTATTTCATCATCTTTTTGTCTCTTTTGTTCTTAATTCCATTATTCCAATCAACTAACACCTTCCATACAATCAACTAATGCCTGTACATCCCACAGAATTGGCCCAGGAGGATGACTGTCTCGCCCAGTCCAGGAGAATATTACCGTTTTTCCCTGTACTCCTGTCTTACCCTTGGAGCAAAACACCAATCCTTTCAAGTGATTGCATGACTTTATTTCGTTAAGACTAGTCACGTGTACAGTCATAGGAAAAGCAATTGCCGAAATGACCTTTGAGAGTACATTCTTCTTTTCTTTCTTTTAACCCTGTCGTGCCCCATGTCCGGCATTTAGAATTTACCACCTGTCCTGATATAAATTTAAATGCGTGGTATAAAAACATTATTTGGAAGGCTTTCTATTTTATCAATTCGTAATTTGTTTTTAGTGACATGGCAGTAAGATATAAACTATTTCGTAACATTAGCATCGTACTGAGGCTGTGAACTCGGGGTTTGAAATTTTGCTATTTCGAGCGATTTTGAGCCAAAAATTTGTTATTAAAGATGCCACCGATTTCGTACAGAATAGCTAAATCTCTGATTCTAACATTAATTAATACCAATGTAAAAATATCATAGCTACTCTGATACGGAACTGTGTAATCTAGCCGAAATAGCTAAGAAAAAAAACAACAACTGTTTTGTACATTTTAGAATTGTGTCCGGGCACAAAAGGGTTAATTTACTACAACATCAGCACTTGGGGGCACGTTCATAACAAAGACAATAACAACTCTGTGCCATTAATTTGACGCTACAAGAGCTCTTTAATGGCTGAACATTGTGGCAATGTGCGCAAAGGGCAAATTTACCTAGTGAATGCAGAACACCTGAGCACGTTTTTGGAGTGCATTCAGCTGTTGTCGTAAGTGGAAGATAAAAATAATTCAAAATAAATCTATCAAAACTCTCATCCGTGCTTGAATTTTATTCGACGGCGTTCTGGAGAAGATCATCAGCAAGACGTTTTTAAAGTTTGAAGATTAGAGGCCTACATTAATTTTTGTTATAAACTGAGGAGCAGCGAAAAAGACGTTTTGTGGCGTCGTTAAGCCTCTCTTTTATTTAATAAAGAAGTAACACAAAATATGTGAAATTCACTTATTCATTTTCAGCGAGTTTCTTTCAGAGGAGATCAATTTTCATACTGCCATCTCTGAAAAATGGGAATCAGTAATATGGCTCTGAAGGATCTTTAAAAATATAGAAGAAAAAAAAAAGCCACACTGTTGGAAATGTAACAAAGTATATTTCTCAATGTCATTTCGATTTGAGCTGAATGTCATCGGATGAACCGTTCAGAGCCGCTAGTAGTAAGTCAATTAATCTTTTGGTAAGGACTGCCTGGGCAATGCTGCCAAAATATTCATACTGGGATTTTTGTAACCACTCTGTAGAACTAGGTACAAGTTTCCCAACAGCTTACAGTGGCCGTGCCGCTAACGAAACAGTTTGGCTGATTAGAGTGACCAGGTTCAAGTTGAAGTTCAAGTTTATTGTAGATCTAATGGCCATTTTGGCACATACTCAGTCAGCGGCTCTCATCGCTCTTTGCTTACCCTTGAAGATGGCCCTAATTCTAAACATGAAAATTTTGGGGATACAGTGGTCCAGAGGCAAGGTGCTCGCATCTCATGCCGAAAGTATCGGGTTCGATCCCCCGTCAGTAAAGGCATGTTGGAATTTTTTTTCAGAGGGCGGGGAGGGGGGAATTACTGTCCCTGATCCTATGGCAGGTAGGATCGAGCACATAGTCTTCTCAGATAAGGATGAAAAACTCGGAGGATCCGCCTGCACGTTGCGCACGGTAAAGATACCTTGGCAGTTGAAAGTCGAGAAGTGCAGGCTGAACAAGGCCACTGCCCTGGCAAAATTCGATAAAACTAATCCCTACCACAAAAACACACAGAAACAAGAAAAGCGAGGTGTAAATGCCAAGGGCAGCGAAACTTCTAAAATAAAGACTTGAAGATGAACATTTTTCAACAATTATTGCAATTTGGCGACACGGTGTAAATAGTTATTCCGTAATCTTTAGCATGCTTTTGACGCCACGGTTGTAAAATTTCACTACTTTCCCCTGTATCCTGTCGCTTCCACGAGGAATGTCGGTCACAAGTACACTGTATCACTTTGGACGTAACTATCACCTTAAGTACGTTCTTCACCACGTAACTGGCTTTTGTTTACCTACGGGCCGTTTGCGTACAAACTTAACACCTTTGCCCAGGTAGTTCAGAGACCAGGGCCTGGCGTGCCTGCCTCTTGTATCCTGTCAGCCAACACGACAGAACAAACAAACGGACGCATAATCGTGACAGCGATGGGCCATGGGGAGATTAGAACGAAGATAAAGTGTTGTGTTTAAGCAGCTTTCAGATGGACCTTCTGTCACTGTTCTTGAATGGTACGAGTTGCTACTTGGTGATGTCGTAAACTAGCAAAGTATGTTTCTTTTCACTCGTCCCTATTCCTGACAGTCATGTTAGGATTAAGCTTTATCGGAGAAACAATCTCAGACAGTCAACATATTAACCTGGAGTCTGAAAAACCCATCCATAGTCAGTGGCGGATCTACTATGGAACTAATGAAGTTCAGCTTCAGCGCCCCTAATTTTTTTTTTGTCTTAATGAGTGAATTTTGGATGTTATAATAATAATAATAATAATGGAGATCATTTATATAGCACCTAATCCAAACGAGTTTGCTCTAGGCGCTGTACAGAAAGTCTTGTTCTCTCGATTTGCATCTCTCTCACTCTCTCTTTCTTTCTCTCACCCCCCCCCCCTCTCTCTCTCTCTCTCTCACCCTCTCTCTATCTCAGAGCAAATTGTAACGCAGCCTGTTAGGCGCAGTTCACAACTCACAACATGTATTCTAAAGTATTATAATAATATTTGAATATATATTCATATTTATTTTTAATAATGAATTATAAATTTTTGTTGTTATCCTATTATTGCTGGCTCCCATGGGGCCCCACAACAGTTCAAGCGTCAGGGTTTCAAAAAAGTAAGTTTGTCACCCGTCCATGTTAATCCCCATGCTTGCCACATCTCTCTCAACTTGTTTTCTCTTAACTTTACTTCTTGCCACGAACTGGATCCCCTTAATGTTTTTTTCTCACCATTTTTTCCAACTTAATCCCTGCTCGGCCCCGCCTCCTTGCCCTACTTTTAACCCTGTAGCGCCCAGTGTACCATATCTGAAATGAACCACCTGGTGTCCAAAGCTCTATTCTTTATACACTTTCTAATTTATCAGGATAATATAACTATTTCTGATGATTAATGTCAATATTATTTGCCTTTATTTGACAATCTAACATTATTTTGAATGTCCGTGTTGTAAAAAGTTTTGGAGAAGACAATCCATGCCTATGAGCATAAGGAGTTAAAAAAAAAAAAGTCACAATTGATACCTCAATCTCCCGCCTTTCCCAGGTCGAACTGTCCCATCCGTACTCAATTTGAGCGGGCCACAAGTTAAGGACAATAACGACAAAAATAATAACAATGATAACTTAGTCATGTTATAATGCAATATCACGTTCATTATTGTACTTTACAGTACTGTACCCCTGCCCCCCCCCTCCTGAACCCGATCCCACACTACATTTTTCTCTCCGATCATAAAGCACACACAAGTTCATCGAATTTTCAATTAACTCTACTCTCTCTCATTCGTCCATTCCTGGAAACATATTCGACTCTACCTATTATCTTCTAAAACGACAACAACAACATATGAGACCTGTTTACTCTCACATGTTCGCACTATCTGGATGCGTAGATTCACTTTCCTTCACTGAGATAAACTATATATAAACATTTCACACTCTCAACAGGGAGGCCCAGCCCCTCACAGAGTACTGACAGTGACTACGATGTACTTAGATAAGGTGTGGAAGCAACGTGCGATTTGAAGCGGAAGGTGCGACCAAACAGTTTAATGAGGTGTTCATATGAGAGAGTGGTTTAAACATCACTACAACTGGATTATTTATAACACCATCACTGCCACCACTAACATTCTAGAATTCATAAAACCCGATAGTCGGGAATAAGAAACTTCTCTGGGCTGTTTGTGGTACTCATGAAAATAATTCTCGGTTAAATACTGCTCTATGAGCACACAAACAAATGGATCTTTTAAATTTGTCAGTCAGACAATGGTATATTTCTTAGTCAATGTCAATTCAGAAAAAAAAAAGACAATTAAGAAATGATTTTGATAAAAGGAATATAAAAATTTTTTTAAAAGCAATTGGAACATAAATATATGGAAAGCAGGAGAGCGAGAGACAGAGAGAGAGAGAGACAGAGAGAGAGAGCGAGAGACAGAGAGAGAGACAGAGAGAGAGAGAGAGAGAGAGAAAGAGAGACGAGAGAGAGAGAGAGAGAGAGAGAGAGAGAGAGAGAGAGAGAGAAAGAGAGAGAGAGAGAGAGAGAGAGAGAGGGGGGGGGGGAAATAATGGAAACGAAAAAACAACAACAAAAAAGCTAGTGTTGCTAGGAATTTTTGCACTGCAGTTTCATAACCAAATTCTAAAATTGCTAAAATTTGAACCAGCGAAATCAGTGTCGGTGTGAAGACGGCGTAGGACCGGCTCTGAGACCAAGCAGACTGCAGGAGGAGGTGCTACAAAAGGAATGGCTGTGGGATCTCGCGCGCTGCTATGACAACCAGAATGTCAAAATACACACAAAACAAGATATTGGTTCGCGGCGTTCGCTGGCTGACAAACATTGATGATAACACTGACAGACATGGCGATGACATGCATCTTCGTTCTTAAAATAATATGTTAACCCTCATAGTGCTATGCAAAGGCGGAGAATGCTTTATGCCAGTCTTAGTTCTTGTTTTTCCCAGCTCCATTTTTGGCGCAAGTGAGAAATTTAACATTAAACATTAGCGGCTTCAGTATTACGATAAAGAATAAGAATAAATGGGAACTGTGAAGCAGCTTGATAAGTGCCACAAGCCATTTTAATCAAGTGTCATAGTGTGCATTTGTTATACCTCTTCTATATACTGAACGATCTCCAGTTTTTTTCAGAAAATGAAGACAGAACAAACAAGAACTAAGTTCGCTATACTATACATAGTACCGGGTAGAAAATAATAATAATTGAAAAGCGTTTTTCCCAAACTGGGTAAGTCAAATTTGGCATGAGTTACGGCTACTTTCAGACAGTCATTCAAAATTAGTGTAAGATGCAGTGAAAGTGTTCAGTTAAAACTGGCTATGTCCCGTCTTTGATCGAACATCCAAAATTAGTGTAAGATGCAGTGAAAGTGTTCAGTTAAAACTGGCTATGTCCCGTCTTTGATCGAACATCCAAAATTAGTGTAAGAGGCGATGTAGGAACACTTACACCGCGTGTAACATTACTTTTCAATGACTATCTGAAAGGGGCTATAACTCGTGCAAAATTGGACTTACCCAGTTTTGGAAAAACGCTCCTCAATTACAAGGCAGTGGTTTGACCTAATAAACCCTTAACATACGTTCACAGAATGAAACGTACTATATTAATCTTTCCACATCGGTTATGATTTTGCACAACTAACAGTCTGTTTTGGCCACAGACGTCGCAATTTAACAAAGAATAAAGCAGGAAACAATGCCAAATTAATGTTTTTTGCCTCTCCAGCAAAAAATTTACTTTGTGCTTTTACATACCGTAAAGCACTGTGGTATTCACAATCATAATAAAAGTCGGCGCTAAAAGGGTTAATGAAGAAAATTGTTGTTCTACCTCGTGGTTTAAAAAACAAACAAACAAAATCCAATCCCTGGAGAACATAAATATAATAGATAGCAAATAAACAACATCGTGTTTATAAATAGTAAATATTTTCCCAGCGTCAAGATAAATATTATCCTGATGGAGCTTGAAGAAATTGCACAAGTGTGAAGGACTCTTATTTTAGAGCAGAGGGAAAAAATAATTCACTTGAAATGTATTCTCTTATCTTAAATACTTTTTTTAGTTATACAAACAAACATTTGAAATGTTATACTACCCCTTAATCAATAGAAAAAAAAAAGTGCCCCAGGAGGATAAGAGTATCATAGCATGTTTGACAGAGAAACAAGAATTGTCATTTGCCACTGTCCGATCACACACACTGTTTCATTATAGGGCAAGCGTACTGTTTCACTGACTGGCTT
This sequence comes from Onchidella celtica, assembly GCA_963931925.1. NCBI lineage: Eukaryota > Metazoa > Mollusca > Gastropoda > Systellommatophora > Onchidiidae > Onchidella > Onchidella celtica. The sequence goes on from OZ007581.1 coordinate 32,754,053, forward strand.
TAAATAGATCCAATCTTTGAAGAACAGGAACATAACAGATAACAAATAAATCACAAAACTTTTTTGACAAGTCATAAAGTGTCACATTTTTTAAGGTAAATTATAGAAAGATTCGGTGCAGCTTGAAGAACGATATTTAGCTGAAATTGACATGTCCGAGCAATAAGATAGCTGTTGGTGAAACATGGATTTGTGGGCGGACCATTATCATCATTTTAAATTTTGCCTTACTGCATGTCCTTGCATGCTAAATTTTGCATTACTGCATGTCCTTGCATGCTAAATTTTGCATTACTGCATGTCCTTGCATGCTAAATTTTGCATTACTACATGTCCTTGCATGCTAAATTTTGCATTACTGCATGTCCTTGCATGCTAAATTTTGCATTACTGCATGTCCTTGCATGCTAAATTTTGCATTACTGCATGTCCTTGCATGCTAAATTTTGCATTACTGCATGTCCTTGCGTGCTAAATTTTGCATTGTTACATGGCGTTGAATGCTGAATTTTGCAATATATTGTATTCCACTGCATGCTAAATTTTATATTCCTGCATGTCATTCCATGTTAAATATGGCACAACTATTATGTAATATGCTGAACTTTCCATTGCTCCATCATTTTTGCGGGCCAAAGGCACAGCCTACGACAAGGTGAGAGATACTCAAGTTCACTTACAAACAATCAAATCGCCTATTAACTGATTGGACGGTTCTTCCCGATAAAGCGTTCTACCAGATTAAAGAAAAAAACAACAACAGCAAACGGGAAGGAACAACAGACAGAAGACAAACAGAATAAAACATGAAACAAGACGCGGTGTCTACCTTAAAAAACATCATGAGGAATCAAACATTCCAGACAATCTCATTATGAAATGGGAAATGGGGAAATGGGACACTGAACCATCAGAACGAATAAAACGCTGCGCCATCTCATTCTCAAATGGGAATTGGAGAACGTCGCAACAACAACAAAAAAAGGAGAAAGATTTCATTAAACAACAAAGATCTACAATTCCAAGAAAAAAAAAAAAAAGTAACAAACAAAATAATAATACAATCATTTCTAAAAATCGATGGAAGACGGCACAGCAAGAAATATTTTAGATTATAATGGAGCCAGTGGAGGAACATGTAAAAACCGAAAATTTTGTGACTGCAACCAAAAATTCTGAAACTTTTTGTAGTGCCTCAGTTTGTGACGATAAACTGCGTGGACACGCCCATGTTGGACCAATTTCAGTCTTACCTATTATTTTTATTATTATTTATTATTTATTTATTTAGGTATCTATTTATTTATTTATTTATTTATTCATACTTATTTGTTTATTTATTTATTTATTCACGATTCAATTAGCCATTTTATTAGCCATTCTATTAGTTCTTTGCCTCTCTTCATCCGCAGCTTAGCTAGTTTTATCAAACAATAAAGATGTACAATTCTAAGAAGAAAAAAAAAAGGAATAAACAAAGTAAAGAAAAAAAAAAATTACGAAAGAAGACCTCACAGTAAGACAAACACGAAAAGCGAAAATTCTCAATGCTAAAAAAAAAGATGTTTGCAAATGAAAAGTAAACTTGACAATGAAAGGTCGGAAAGACAAATGATGACAGCGAGAAAAACCGCCGATGAAATTAAGATTAACGAGCTGGAGAAACCAGACCGGAACGACACGGTGTGCGGGTGAGTGAATGACTGACTGGCTGGGTGGGAAAATGGAATATATCGTGATATAGATCGCAAACACATAAAGTGGCTGTTCACTCTAATCCTCTTGGCCCCATGTATTACTAGTAACACACAGAAATTTATCACTCTATTGCAATTCCCACAAGAACTCAAAGCGAGAGAAGTTATTTAACGTAATTTCTACAATATACACTAAATCAACTTACCGATCACCAACACGCCCTAATTATGTCCCTAGGAACAAATTCTAACAAAAAATCAGAATTTTCACACACGCAGAAATGGGGGTGGCGCCTAAAAGACTAATAGTGCATTTAACCCCTTCAGTTGGGACCATGAGTAAATAAATAAGCCTACTGTTCTGTCACAGTCAAGGAAATCAGCTTTAGGAAATGTTATATTTTTTATTGGAGTTCTCACCTAAATGACAGCTCCATAATTTACGCAATTTATGAGATTATTTCTGGCAAAAAAAAACAAACAATCCTGGGCAAGGCACGTTAATTCTTCCCTGGTGGCATCACAGTTAAAAGGGGTCTAGGGGCGGTAGCCATTTGTCTTAATTATAAAACTTAATTAGAAAACCATGACACAGTTTCCAGCATTAAGTTGTTTGGGGGATATGGATCGCAGCGTATTTGTGTTTTCACCATAGCTACAAATAAATAAATAAGTAAATAGATAAATAAATAAACAAATAAAACAGAACTAAAAAAAAAAAAAGGGCAATTAGTGACATAAACTCATAGAGATACTATATATATATATATATACAGTATCTCTATGCATAAACTGCATTTATTTGTAAGAGGTGAGTGAAAAGCAGACACACACATACGTCCTCAAAATAAACAATCGATATAAATGAACTAATGCCTAAGGTAGGGAGAGAAAACAAACTGTGAAACTCAGAGGGATGAGAGACAGAGAGAGAGAGAGAAAGAGAGAGAGGGGGGGGGGGCGAGAAAATAGAAAGAAGAGACGAAACAAAAAAACATTACTATGAATGTCTGTACACAAGAAACAGAGGGAGAAAGTGTAATGAAGAACTACAGAAGATGGAGAGAGAAGGAACGAGCTTACGAGGTTCTCACTATTGTTTTCAATAAATCTCCTCTGCTGGAAGCCCATCTATCTCGAAAAAAAAAAAAAAATGCTGTGATAAATCTTACGTCCGCTATCTTACGGGCGGGCGTATCAGGAATGTTAATCAACCAATAAAACTGCACCTTTTTTTTTTTCTCTCGCTCCTCATAAAGACTAAAAAGAAAACCAAATTAACCCCCAGATAACGACAAGGAAAATGACGATCAAGCCTTAATTCTCTGCTATCGTTTCACCCTTGACTGGTCCGCTTGAAATTCAGATGAGTTTGGTTAATGAAGACACCGCCTTATCGCTTCAACAACTCCCCCCCCCCCCCCCCCGCCCCCTCCATCTTCTTCACTTTTTAAAAAAAAATCTTTTATGGGTTTCTTCAATGTTTTCTCCTTCATTTTCGTTGCCTCTGAGGATGCCGTTATCAGAAAAAGACGCCGATTAACGTATGCCGTGTTTCGCATTTTATGCCGTCCGGGACAAGTGGCTCGATTTCAAGGGGGAGACAATAATGGGCGAAAACAGGGGAAGAATTACCGTTCTTTATGGCTGGTCCACCATCAAATAAGCAGCCTTGCGTCACAAAATAATCTTTCATTATTTTCCACGGTGCACGTTAGGCCTTTTAATTTGAATTCTGTTCATCTCAGCGTCCATTTTTTTTCCGGTTTTTTTTTAAAATTTGTCCGTTTTCTTCTTTCTTTTTTTTTTCTTTTTCTTCCTTGTTTTTAAAAGACAGAGAGATACAGGGATGCTACATCACTGTCAAGCCTTCCTCGAGGCAAAACGTTTTGGATGTGGTTCTTTGAGTGCAATTAGCCAGGAATTTTAGAGCTGTTGGATGGAAATGCACTTAGAGCGCAGTCTTGCCTGCTGTTGTTTTTTTTTTTGTGGGTATGTACGTGTAAAAATATGAAGAAATTGTGACCCTCTTGGTCAGTTCGGTAATTAAGTCGCATTTCGGTCATTTCGAATCGTCATTATTATGCAACCTTTTGCAGGCATTTTATTCATGAGGGGGAAAAAAAAAGTATGTACACACATTATGTGTTCTATGATAGAAGAGGTATGGAGGAATACAAAATCACACTTGGCTGGTTAGAATGCCTTTTACTCCCATTCGCGATTTAACACTTAACTTGTTTTGAGGTACTTGGTCACACAACTAATGATTGCAAAGCGGCTGTTTCAGAGATTACTTAAAATGCTTATTGCACAGGGGGAGGGCTGGATTAAGACTTTTAGAGGCACTAAGCACTTGAAAGATTTTGGCGCTCTCGTACACTGAGTATGTAACATACTGCAGGCGCTGGGGAGTTCTCCACTGAATATACGTGTATAGTTACGGTCGCATCAGGTGCTGAACAATTCTTGACACATTTAAGAATAGAAAAGACATGTCTTATTCGCCAGTAAATACGTTAATTTTTTCGATTATTGTGGGGGGGGGGGGGTTCACTTTTGGTGGACCCTGGTTCAGCTGCACCATAATTATTATGGTCCATGGAAATTCCGGCAGTGATGATTTCTGTGGTGCACCCCCTCTCCCCCCACCCCCCCCCCCAACCCCCTCTTCCCTTGATGCCCTGAGCACGTGCTTATTTTGCTTAATGGTCAGTCCAGCCCAGCAGGTGAGAAGCAAACTCAAGATCAAGCGACAATCTAACAAATTTTAAAAAATCAGTCCCAGTAGGTTTAGTATGAAATTTGGCACAATGCAAAATTTCAAATAAATGCAACAGACAGTTTTTCCCAAATAGACGCTGATCCCGCTCATTCTAAAAATGACGCACTACATCAAGACCTGCAGAAGGTGATGTCATACTGACGTGTGACGGAAGAAGACCATGTACGTGTATATTGTTTAAGACGTAAGCGCATTCAATTATGCACATCATTAATATTTATAGCGTGGAATGTGTTTTGTCTTGCTGCCTGGTTCTTGATATTATTTTGTTCACTAGTGTAAAGGCCCGTTCAAAGAACGGGTTGCAAACAACACGCACAATCAGCACACAGATTATGTAGTTCTAGGAAGAAAACAACTCACAACTGGCACAGTAACACCCGCAAGGCAAGCATTATTCGATGACGTACTCTCTCCTCTCTCTCTCTCTTACAATAAAAGTAGTAATCTGCAGTCCTGCTTCAGAACTCATGCGCGCCAGGACACTGCGCACCAAGCCTGATAAGTGATATGGTTATTTTTTATGACATGCACGGCACTAAAGTCGAAACAAAACAAAGGCAGGAGGGAGGCTATCATTGTTGAGGAGAAAGCATTATTCGATATTTTTAGGCCCATTTTCTTTTATTACAAAATTACGATACTTCGCTTTCATGTCAAAGGAATAGACACAGTAGCAAAAAGAACTATCTTTCACATGTAATTTTTTCAGGTCTAGGCATTTCTTCCTGGGAGGAGTGAATTTTTTTTCCTTGCTGTTTTTTTATATAGATGTACAACTAATACACAATCATCACAAATTAATGGAAACAGAACAAAGAATAAAGAGGCACGCAAGGCGAAATTTATTTATTATTTATTTCTTTTTTTTGTTTTGTTGCATCTTCTATAAAATTGTGTTTGGGGCGTAAGCGGGCTACTACCGTTACAAGGCGGCATCCTAGACTTCTTAATCATACCCATGATTAGTTAATCGAATCATATTTAGTCCCATTCTTTATAATTATTCATTCACGCAACAGCTTAACGCTATTGTGTGCATAAAGACAAAGAAGCTTAGAATTATGATAACCACTGAAAATAAGAAGGGGTCGCAGCAAGGCTTGAAGCCAAGTAAAGCAAAGTCCTTTGGCGTTTTATTGTATCGTTTCCGTATTATTTCTTACGCAAGGTTCTGCTACATTGCAAAAATTAGGCGGAAACGCCCTTGGTTAAAATTCAAGAACGACTTGTATTATCATTTTTGTAATGTCATGTATTAAGAGACCACTATTCTATCCGGCCACATCGTGTATTGTCTCATTCTATAATTCCCGCGCGCAGCAGCTTAGCATTTACATGTGCAAATACATAAGGAAAATGACGTTTTGTTAAAAAATGTATTTAAACATAACACTGTGATCACCCCACCAGACAAAAATCAGGATGATACGCCCCTGACCAAGTACATTCATGAATGGCTTATAATGTGATTTTGTAATGGAATCCTTCATTTGCCTTATCAAACACGGGCATGTCCTATCTTTGATTTAATAAAAACGTATCTCCTTCACTACTGTCTTATCAGATAGCAGGTTTATTACATCTGCCAGCCAGGTTTTAGCACTATCGGACTATCTAGTCTTTCGCTTGAAATGGCGTCTGAGGTGTTTTTGCCGTTCAATTACAGAACGTGTGTTTGTTTTATGAAGTGTTGTTTGTGTTAGTGTGAGTTGGATGTTGTGACGCTGTACAGACATAATATGCACTCACGAACTGCATTTGCTGTAATGCAAAATGATTTTAATGGTCATTGCGCGGGATACACACGGCGCCAGAGTATGCGTGCCAACGGTCGTAAGTGTCACTATACCAACGCCCCCGTGTTCTTTGCCAGAGAGGTCCTAATTTAACACTGATGCACGCCTGGTCTTAGGTTTAAATAAAATATGGTTATAACATAACATTATTGATTTGCTTGCTTATTTACGTAGAGTCTCTGGCAGTGATCGAATCTTAGCATTGTACCACAAGAGCTTAGAGTATTATTTCTTTTTTTTTCACCATACAAGGAAGATCGTCTTCATGTTTTTGACGTTTTTTTTTTCACCTTTAAAGGTAAATTGCCTGTTCCGTTAAGTTTAATCTTGCATACCTGTGGGGTTGTTGCTGTTGTTGTTGTTGTTGCTGTTGTTTTTTAACCCCTTTAACGCCCAGGCTTACAAACTTCGAAAGCCAAAACTTATGGCGCAGACAAATCTGTTTTAAGCCAGTCAAACAAAATGAAAAATACCAAAATAAATCACGAACCTCCGTTACTGATAAATTAGAAATTGTATACACAAAGCACAACAACTACACGGTTATGTCACGTGTTACAAAAATGGACCATTGGGCGCTGGAGGGTTAATTTAGAGTCTATTTGAGCCATGTCGTCCAAATATACACCAGATGAGGCTAGATTTGTTACCAACTCTGATTACAACTTGTAGTGCCGGGATCAAGCATTCCAACCCATAGGCCGCCTCCTCGATCGGTGTGACACTATTACTGGCAAAGGTATTCAAGCACCAGAGAAAGGAAAGAATCAAAGGACAGGGCATGCAGAAAACAAGAAAAAACTAACAAAGAGAAAGAGACGGAGACAAACAGAGGAGGAGAAGGGCAGTTTGGGAAAAACTTGGTCTGTTGGCAAAGAAGGAAACAAACAAAAAAATGTGTCAATTTGAACTTCAGTGCAGGCAGAGTACAAGACAAGTCTGACATCAACGTGGGGACTAAAGAAAGACAGAAAGCGGAGGACCAGTGCAACAGAAGGAGGGAAAAAGAGAAAACGGACAGAAGGAAGAGAATGGGGAAAATGGGAGAAGGAAGGGGGAACTGTGAAGAGACAAGGAAAGAACAAAAGAACAAACAAACTGAAAGCCCGACAAGTTTCAAAAAATGAGAACGGGGAGAAAGGAATAAGAAAAAAAACAACAACCCAGTGTGTATGGAGAGAGAGAGAGAGAGAGAGAGAGAGAGAGAGAGAGAGAGAGAGAGAGAGAGAGAGAAAGAGAAAGAGAGAGAGAAATTCTTCAGCTTCATTACTAAATACACGGGCACATTGGGAGAGAAAGCTCAGAGGCCGATTCGACGTCCAGATTTTAATTTGGTCCAACGCTCATAATAGAAAAAAACAAAACATAAAAAAAAAAAAAGAAATTGACTAAAATTGACTAAAATTGACTCTTTCCCTGCCTGCCTGCCTGCCTGCCTGCCTGCCTGCCTGCCTGCCTGCCTGCCTGCCTGCCTGCCTGCCTGTCTGTCTGTCTGTCTGTCTGTCTGTGTCATTTCCAATTCTCAATCCATTCGTCATAAAAGTCTATAATAAATAAATTCGAAGAGAACCATAAACATCTGTCCCCCTTCCGCACCATATCCCACCATCTATAATAATTTTTTTAATTGTAAAACATATGCAAATCTCATTTGTGTTTACACCATACCGAATGAGTTTCCTCCCGAGCGAGTTTAATGAGATCGGCTGGTGCGCTAGGCCTCATTGGAACCAACTGTCGTGATGTCCTCCATCCAACCGGTCGACCCATCAAATCGTCTAGTGCTAGCCTTGGCTTGATGTATTTTCCCCTGTGCAGAAAACCTCGAACAATAAACTGTCCTTGTTTTCTCAGGGGAGGTCACGGGTTATCACTGGCCCCATGAGGAAGTTTTGAAAATGTTCTCCCATGGAACCTGCACCCCGATAGCGCACGTGCGCGCCGCTGATTGGAGGGATAAAACACGTGATTTATCGGATATAACGTTGCCTGGGGACGCTGTGGGTGCCAGGGACACACATTTTGGAGGCCGGATGGGGGGAAGGGATTAAAAGGGATGGAACATATTAAGGGGCCATCCTTAAAAGTACGCATGCTCGGAAAAAGGGGGGGGGGGATAGGTTGCTTCCAATTGTATGAAAATCGTACCTGGGCGGAGGGAGGGAGGGTTGAATGTATAAGTGTAATTATGTATGAGTGTGTGTGTAAAGGGAAAAGGGGGGGGGGGTTCTGAGGAGAATATGTACCTTCAACAACTATGACTATGGCAAAGAACTAAAACTTTCAATTTATTGGTTTATTCATCTATTTATTTATTTACTCATTTATTTACATTTATAATATTTATTTTTATTGATCTAATTATTTATTTACACAGCTTAAGAGCAAAGCGTAAGATACTAGCTAAAATCTGAGGGAGGTAACCATAAAACTCGCATTTTGTGACAACTGACGTTCTTTCCCTGCAGTCTTCATATATTTTTAACTTATTATTTAGACATAATATCAGGACAAAATGGGCTTTTTGAGAGCATCCGAGGGGGAATGAGTGGCGAACCATGATTGTCGATATCTGTTCCAGATCCCGGCACTTGAAGACAGAGAGAGAGAGAGAGAGAGAGAGTGACAGAGAGAGAGAGAGAGAGAGAGAGAGTGACACAGAGACAGAGAGAAAGAGAGAGAGAGAGAGAGAGAGAGAGAGAGAGAGAGAGAGCGAGAGAGAGAGACATAATAGATGGATGAGATTCGAATTTAACTTTGATCATATCAAAATGTCATGAAACTAAAAAAAATAAAAAAATTGCCATTTACGAGCATTTTGCATGACTTTTGTATAACAATGTATACAAAATGACAGGTTATCCCAGATGAGACTCGAATTTGACCAAGAAAGGTGCCTACGGAGTTAGGATCATTTATCATGACATGTCCAAAGTGTATACAATATTGCATCATATTCCAGTATTGCTGTGTCAGTGCACGCGCGCATGGGGGTATGTTTAAGTTATCAACGGTGCATCACGAATATATCATAGGTGTCATCGGGTCTGATGCACGCCGTGTACACACCGACGGTGTTGATAGACCACGATCGTGTTGCCGCGCGCGGAAAGGCGCGCTATGTGTTTCACAGGTTTTTATCATAATTATACTTCCTTGTGTTTTCACACTGCGGTGATGCGGGAAGTTGATAGCGGATATGGCCAGTGGGTTGTTTATTGTAACTGTGTAAATGTAGGTGTGAAAGACACTTTTCTGTTGGAAAAAAAGTGTGTGCGTGCATGGGTTTGTGTGTGTGTGTGGGTTGGGGAGGGTGGAGGGGGCAGAAAACAGACGAGACACATGGGGGGGGGGGAGGGGGGAACAGACAGACATGCAGGCTGGTACAGATCGAATCATCAAGGACAGACATTAAGTTAGACAGACAGACAGACACGCACACAGACAGACAGACAGACAGACAGGTAGGTAGGTAGGTAGATAGGCCCGTAGGTAGGTAGATAGAAACATACATACATAACATACATAGATCTATAGATGGACAGACTGATAAATTATAACTGACATTCAAGAAGAAATAACTGTAAGGTGATATGGCAATTAAATTTTTTTTTTCAAATCTACATAAAGCGAGAATTGTTTCCTTTCTAAATATTTCATTTCCAAACTCCAACACCTGTCCATTCATTTCAACTTCAAAAACAGAACTCTCTTTAAATCAATACCTTTGAATGAGGCAGATTATTTTACACAAAAACAGCTGGATTCACCTGAGTGTGGCTTTGGGGAATGCCTTTCTGCACATTCGGTACGTCGTCTATAAGCTTGACTGCTTTTACATGTGAACTAATTAAACATAATAGCGGTTTTCGTCCTATACTTGGGGCTGGTGGTTCACAGAGTCAAAGCTGTCGTGTGTTTGTTTTGTCTCAGTGTGCGAGGTCTCTCTTGCCGTGAACTGACTCAAGACAGTTTTGAACTAGTGAGACGGGACTCGTTTCGGCCTCCCCAGTGCGCGAGGTTCCGTATACCTCCTTGGTCCACATCCAACATTAAAACTTAGGCGAAACAAACTTGACTCTGTACGCCCCCTTGAAGTATCTACTGGTAGGCTACTCACACAGGTCTTTGGTTATTATTATTATTATTATTATTATTATTATTATTATTTTATATAGCGCATATATCCATTTTTAAAATGCTCTATGGGCTTAACAGGAGAAACCTGTCAACCACAGAGCAGAATGGAGCGCCGGCGAAGCGCTCAACACACTGCACTGCTACTTTCTCTCTCACTATCTCGCTCACTCTCTCTCCATATATCTCTCTTTCTCAGAGTAAATTGTGACGCAGCCTGATAGGCGCAGTACACAACTCACAACAGTTCACAACTCACAACTCACAATACAAATAATATTTGAATATTTATTAATAATAATATATATTTAATAATGAATAATAAATTTTGTTGTTGCTGGGGGGGGGGGGGGGGGAGGGATGATATGGATACATTTTAAGCTATTAATTTCAATTTTGCCCGGGCAGCGGGCCTGCCCTTTTACGATTTGCAACTGCCAAGGTTATAGTCACTCTATTTACATGCAATTGCTTTTACTTTGGACCTTAGTGGTGGTTCTCGTCCTATACTTGGAGTACATACTGCAACCCTAAAAAGTCTTTCCTTAAACCTGGGGAGGAAATGCAAAGGAGCACAACAAGAGTGAAATTAATAACTCTATTATCAAAAAAAGCTTACAATCTACCGAACGGTGAATACGTGAACTTTGATGAGTTATTTGTGCATTCGTGCAAACAGAAACTGAAATCAGTTCTACATTTTCTTTCCACCTATTGTTCCATCAGATAGTCCGACCCCAAAGAAGTGGACGAATACTGTATTTAAAAACAGAGAGCGCTATTGACGATCTTTTTTACCATCCGCAGTTCGAAGCAGTAGTGTTTCCTGATGAAGTAATTATGCTGTCGTTAGTTTTCCTAATGTATTGTTCTGACAGTGCGTGTGAGCAGCATTCTTATTGGCTGGTAATGCTGTGTGAGCAATGTGCGTGTGTGTGGTATGCATTGAAGACCTGTAGGTCTTAGATATTGTATTGTACTGTTGAACTGTTACTGATGCTGTGACAACAAATTTCCTGGCAACATGATAATAAAGTTATATCTTATCTTATCTCAGAGCCACTCTACTGTCTTTACATTGGTCTACTTGACACAAAGGCAGTTCTCGTCCCTATATTTAGAGTCGACACTGAGACCTTTAGGAATCTTCCACAAAAGCCGAAAGACATGCTGGTTAACACACTAATATTAGAACATCCTAAGTATATACTTTTTTATTGTTGTTGTTGTTGTTGTTGTCCAGGGTCGAACTAAAGTTGAAGAGAAAGAGAGAAAGTAAGACAAGAAAAAAGATTTAAAAAAAAAAAAAAAAGTAACGTTTTAGAAAAACAATATTGTTTAAATTCATTAAACTCCCATGGCTGTGAAGAAAGGTACAAGATAAATATCTTACCTTGCTTTTAAATCCCCCCCCCCCCCGCAGCTAATAAAAGTTTAAGAAAAATATATAATGAAATAAAACAAACACGGGCCTAGAAGAAGAGACAACAGTTAGATAGAATAATGCCTTTTATATGAATTACAATATCTTTGCTTTGAAAAAGCATATAAAATAATTTCTCTCTCTGTCTCTCTCTCTCTCTCTATCTCTCTCTCTATCTCTCTCTCTCTCTCTCTCTCTCTCTGTCTCGCTCTCTCTCTCTTTTCTTTCTTAATAACTAACTTACTAATCGTCCAGCCGATACAAGCTTTAAAAAGGGAAGAAAGATAAAAAAAATTTAAAAAACAGATATAGGAGATAACAATGTAGAGAGGAACAATATCTTTTAAATTAATTAAAGTGTCTTTGCTTTGAAAAAAAACCCACATACTTTTTTGTTTCTTTTAAATATTTAATTTCAGCTCCCAACTACTGTGAGTTTTGAAGAAAAAGAAATATTTTACAAATGAAAAAAAAAAAGAAAAAGAAAAGAAATAGATAACAGAGATAAGAATTTAGAGAGAAACTAGATCTTTTAAATTAATAAAAGTCCCTTTGCTTTGAAGAACAATGCACAAGCATATCAGTCAACACACAGTGCAAAACAAAAGCAGTTTAAACAAACAAAAACGACAGAAGCGCCGAAAGAATAATCTAGAAATACAACCAAAAAAAAAAAGTGAGATCATTATGGAGATATGCCGCTCTGATAAACCCGTCATAAACTTCACTTTACAGTGAGCGCTTCGTCTTGCTCATATCGCCCAGCATTATGTGGTTATCTGAATAGGATGCGCTGTGAGCAAGTATCTCGAAAATGGAGAGATTCGTTCGCAGTCAGGGGTGACTCGGTTCTTAGGATGGGCAGATTCGAGGAAATGTATGTCTCCATTTTATGAAAAGAGTAGGTATCTTTTAGGATGTGGAAGAGGTATAACCAAATGGACACTTGGCCTGTTGTTTAAAATGCGCTGTGGCACTTGTCAAGCTGTTTCACTATTCTAACTCCTTATCACAATTCTGAAGCCGTAAATGTTAAACGTGGAATTTCTCAGTTGTGGAAAAATTAGAGTTGGAACAAACAAGAAGTAAGATCGTGGTATGTCTAAGAAAAAAGATAGTTTAAAACACTATAAATATATTCTTTGAAGACAGTGATAGAAATACAATATAGTCTGAGTGATAGACAGACAACCGGATGAACGGCTGGATGGAGAGAAAAGTTGAGGTATATTCTACGGATAAGATGACAATACACATGTGGTACGTGAAGAACAGACATAATGGAGTTGGATGGAAAGATGGGTGTATGGGTGGGGCGGAGGATGGATGGATGGATGGATGGATGGATGCACGGACAAACGAACGAACGAACGGATGGACGGACGGGGGCAGGGGTGGACGGACGGACGGATGGTGGATGGATGGATGGATGGATGTATGGATGGATGGATGGACGGATGGGTGGGTGGGTGGGTGGATGGATGGATGGATGGATAGATGGATGGATAGATGGTTGGATGGATGGATAGATGGTTGGATGGATGGACGGACGGACATATGGATGGGTGGACATACTTAAGTGCAGAAGGGTACATGAATGGACGGACATGGTGACGAACTGATGGATGGATGGATGGATGGATGGATGGATGGATGGATGGATGGATGGATGGACGGATGGACAGATGGATGGGTGGACATACTTAAATGCGGATGGATGGTCGAATGCATGAGTATATATATGGGAAGACGGATGAATGAATGGATTAAGTAAATAAATAAATCAAACCCCATCCCATATCCATGTATATGCCGGCCATTCACAGATCGTTAGTGTCATTCAATTGACACTGGCGTTTCTCTCAAACATTTCTCACTTTCTCAGGCAGAATTTACCCAAATTAGCGTACGTAGACACGTAAAAACAGTTCAGTTCCCCCATCATCTCCAGGAAGTTTGGAACCAGTCTGAAGTTTGATATCATTAGTTTTAATTATATAAACATCTTATTTCACCTACATGTCTGTATCTGAATTGAGGAAACTCATTTGGCGTAAACATCAGCCAGATTTATACATGTGTTTTATAATTAATATAATTAATATAATTAATGTAGAAGATGGGATGTTGAGTGGATGGAGGGATGGGGAATATGGTTCTCTTTAAGTTTATTGAAAAGTGACTTTCATGGTGAGCGGATGGTGGATGGATAAGTGAAACGGCAAGTGGATAGATAGATAGATAGATAGATAGATAGATAGATAGATAGATAGATAAGATAGATAAGATAGATAAGATAGATAAGATAGATAGATAGATAGATAGATAGATAGATAGATAGATAGAAAGATAGATAAATAGATAGATAGACAGCCAGACAGACAGACAGACAGACAGACAGACAGACAGACAGACAGACAGACAGACAGATAGATAGATAGATAGAGATAGACAAATTGACATAGACCGACCGAAAAATCAGACAGACAGACACAGACAGACAGACAGATAGACAGACAACACAGACAGACAGACAGACAGACAGACAGACAGACAGATAGACAGACAACACAGACAGACAGACAGACAGACAGATAGACAGACAACACAGACAGACAGACAGACAGACAGACAACACAGACAGACAGACAGACAGATAGACAGACAACACAGACAGACAGACAGATAGACAGACAACAGAGACAGACAGACAGACAGACAGACAGACAGACAACACAGACAGACAGACAGACAGACAGACAGACAGACAACACAGACAGACAGACAACACAGACAGACAGACAACACAGACAGACAGACAACACAGGCAGACAGACAACACAGACAGACAGACAGATAGACAGACAACACAGATAGACAGACAACACAGACAGACAACACAGATAGACAGACAACACAGACAGACAGATAGACAGACAACACAGATAGACAGACAACACAGACAGACAGACAACACAGACAGACAGACAACACAGACAGACAGACAACACAGACAGACAGACAACACAGACAGACAGACAACACAGACAGACAGACAACACAGATAGACAGACAGACAGACAGACAGACATTTCGGTGAGGCGCCAGTGGAATACTTACCCTCCCCATCCCTATTAATTTTCTTTCTCCACAGTCTCGGTCTGTCTCTCTCTATATGTGTCTCTCTCTTTCTCCTTCTCTCTATCTCTCTCTCTCTTTTCTGCGTCCACGTGTGACGTTCTCTCTCGGCCTATTTATGTGCATATATTCTGTGTCTTTCTGTTTGTGTGTATGTGAGAGAGACGTTGTGTGCGTTTATAGTGTAGAGGAGAGAAAGAGAAAGAGAGAGAGAGAATGAGAGAGAGAAAGAGAGAGCGCGTTGGGGGCGGACGCGGGGGTGGGAGGGAGGGGCTGGGGAGAGCTTATTGTATTGGTGACGATATCAAGTAGTACTGAGGACTTTGAATGGGGTCGTGAAGCAAATACCAGTGAAAACCGCGGGTCAAGAGCAAAATAGAAGTCAACAAATCAGGGCTCTTTAAACACCACAGTGACGCCTCTTGGCTCATCGATCTGCTAATTGATTGATTTTTCTCTCTCTTTTCAAGCCTCGCTTCATCAATCACTCGGGTGAAGAGGAAAACGTGTAAGAAAATGGAAGGGTTCACCGGGGGTCGTGGTGGGGTCAGAGTGACAGGGGCATGTGTGAGTAACAGTGTGTGTACGGTGGGGTGGAGGTGGTGTACTACCCAGTTTTGGTTGCGTTGAATAAATTCTTTCCCTTTTCTCGCTCTTTTTCTCATAATATATGTCTGTCTATCGGTCTGTCTGCATGTCTGTCTTTCTGTCTGTCTGCCTGTCTGTCTGTCGTTCTGTCTGTCTGCCTGTCTGCCTGTCTGCCTGCCTGTCTGCCTGTCTGTCTGCCTGTCTGCCTGTCTGTCTGCCTGTCTGTCTGTTGTTCTGTCAGTCTGCCGTTCTGTCAGTCTGTTTGCCTGTCTGTCTGTCTGTCTGCCTGTCTGTCTGTCTGCCTGTCTGCCTGTCTGCCTGTTTGTCTGTCGTTCTGTCTGTCTGGCTGGCTCTCTCTGTCTCTCTCTCCCTATATAGCCCCTCACAATTTTTTTCATTTTTTTTGTTTCACATTTCTATATTTTCATGCCTTTTTCTTTTTTCTCCTGTTTTTTCTTTTTTTCACCGGCACTCCTACGTCCCCTCCAGATACAGGACAACCCACAACAACCTGTTCTGGCACATTCTTAAAGCATCTTTATCTCATAAACCATCCTGCTGATAACTAAGTTCTGTTCCGGATCAAACCCAGAAAGCCTGGCTGGCCTACAGCATGCAGGAGCTGGAGGTGTTGGGGCCGTGGAAGATCGGGGGAGGGGCACGGAAGGGAAGGCACACGCCCAATGACGATATAAATTTGGTTAAATGCCCCCCCTCCCCCCCCCACACACACACATACACGAAATGGTGTTAAGGCCTGTTTACACTAGTAGGTTTTAGGAATGGAAAAAAGGAATGGGGGTCTGTGTGGGAAGAACTCTCCTGGCTTTCCCCGTCTTTTGTTTTCCGATTTCCCCCTTTGAAACGCTGTTTGTTTACACTGGTCCGTTTTCTGAATGAGAAGCTATGCGCAATAGGTTTGTTTTGGTCAGGTTTCGAAGGGGGAAATCGGAAAACAAAAGACGGAAAGCCAGAGAGTTCTTCCCCCACACAGTCCTTCATTCCTTTTTTTCTATTCCTAAAACTTACCAGTGTAAACTGGCCTTAAGGAAGCCAAGCACGGATAGCGAACTTGTCTGACTGGGTGGCTCTCTTCCTCGAAGATCTCCAGTCTGTAATCTCGCTGTCCCAAGAGTTTCTCCTGGAGAACAAGATGAGGAAGAGGAAAAAGAAAGAAGACGACAAAGAGGAAAGAAAGAAAGAGTGAGAGAAAGAAAGAAAGAAGGAACGAAAGAAAGAAACGAAGAAAGAAAGAAAGAATGAAAGAAAGAAAGGCCGAATGAAGAAAGAATGAAAGATCGGAAGAATGAAAGAAAGAAAGGCCGAATGAAGAAAGAATGAAAGAATGAAAGAAAGAAAGGCCGAATGAAGAAAGAATGAAAGAAAGAAAAGAAAGCGGGACAGAAAGAAAGAAAGAAAGAAAGAGAGAAGGAAAGACAGACAGCAAAAGGAAGGAAGAAAAAATAGATAATGAAAGAATGAAAGAACGGAAAGAAAGAAAGAAAGAGGAAAGAGAGAAAGACTGAAAGAAAGAAAAAAGAAAGAATGAAAGAAAGGAAAAAGAAAGAATGAAAGAGAGAAAGACAGAAGAAAAAAAGAAATAAAGCAGCAAAAGGAAAGAAAAACGAAAGCATGGTTGGGATAGGAAAAGGGTGTATATTTCATACATCATTATAAATAGTGGTTGGTAGTGGGGGCTGGGAGACGCCCCTGCCACTGCCAAAATCTGCAGCCATCTCCCTACAAGACATGCTCGGACAACTTCCTGAATCTTCTATTTAGACCAAGCCTCATGACAATAGCCTTCGTTTCGCGGCAATCCGCACATCTACAAAATGGCATCTGCATAATCTCTACTGATATGGAAATGTTGCTTTTCGCTGGCCCTGAGCTCAGAAATCGTGGTTTCTCTCTGTAGCGTTCCCGTCTCTCTGTCTCTCTCTTGCCGTTTGTCCAAGTCTTTTAGATTCTCTCCTCTTTGGACTCCTTCCTTTACTAATGTAATTTTTCGCCCCTCTTAGAAGAGTTGGAGTAGCAGAGTCCACTCTGATTTCATCAGTAGCCAGATTTAACCCTGTTTAGGCTCTCTCTCTCCCCTTCTCTCTCTACTAGTGCTCTGTCTCACCTCCCCCCTCCCCTCACTGCCTCTCCCTCCCCCTCCCCCCCCCAATTCTCTTTCCCTTCCCTCTCTATCTTTCCCTTCCCTCTCTATCTTTCCCTCCTCCGCCCCCTCTCTCTCTCTCTCTCTCTCTCTGTTGCTATTTAATTTTTCACTTCGTCCATCCCTGATTTAATACTTTCCACTCAATCAGTCAGCTCAGCCCAGTCGTTTTCTATCCTTTTATTCATGTTTCACTGGTTGTGTAAATTAGTCTATCCTATTTCTTTCATCTTCCTTTTGATCTCTCGCCAATCCTTTGTGCATTTATTTACATTTGGTGATTTTTTTTACATTTCGTGTTTTCCCCTTCCACTGAATTCATAAAGTTTCTGTTTCTCTCTCAACAAAACAACCCCTCCTGGGGGGGGGGGGGGGATCTTTCTCCTTCTCATTTTTCCCTCTTTCTTTCTGTTAATGTTTTCTTCTTTCCATCTCTCCTGTTTTTTTTTCTTTCACCTGTTTTTTTTTTCTCTCTTTCATTCGCCCACCACTAGGTTTTCCCTGTTTATTCTCTCGTTTCTAACCAACCCTCTCTTTTCCTTTCCATCCATTCATTGAGAAAAATATTTCCCAACGACATGCGCTACTTTACTGTATGACCCTCTACTCTAGAAATGGCTTCGAGACATTGTTTCGTACACATTCCCTCATGAAATTGCGGTCATGTCATTTGCATAATCCTGAAAATCATTTTAATCCGGCTCTCAATTGTCGCGCTAACAAAGATTTCCACTCTTTCCCTTTCGTCACACACACCCTCCCGCGATCCCATCTTGGGCACAAGTTGTCCCAACCTCTCTGCTGAGGTCTAGCCTCTCAATGTGGCTTTTTTGCGGACAATCCTCCACTTCGGAGGAGCTGACAACGAATATAATACTGGAAATTTGTGCGTCCTCAAAAAAACATCTCGAGTTTTGGGTCCCAGGAGGCGCCAGCTCAATAACGATAATACATTTTGCTTTGTGTGGTCCATTGGTGGGGAGACTTATTGCCAACAAGTCATGGGAAGTGCGAATAAACCTTCATAGTTATAAAACATACCGATCGTGTGGCTGTATAATACATTAAGGTGAATAATGTATGCTCATAATAGGATTAGAAATATCTCAAAAGATAAAATCGAAAAGATTTCAAACCGCCTCGGTGTCAAAAATGACTTCCAAGACAAGTTGCTAGAAGTATATTATTATCAATAGTAAATGTTTTAATGGTAGTATTTAGTGACGTCGCCCCAAAAGAAATAAGAGAGGACTGCTCTCTCTCTCTCTCTTCTCTCCCCCTCCCCCCCCCCCCCCCCACAAAAAAGTGAATAAATAAATTAAAAACGAAAAATCACTACTATTCAAATACGGTTACCTTACGTCCATTTTCCTTTAAAAAAAAAAACCAATGTCGACAACAATTAACAAAAAGATTCAAATAGCTTTTACTGATTGATTTCTACTATTTCATCTCAGGAAATATCAAAACAAAAACAGAACCAAAACAGAAAAGAAACAGGCAAACTTATAAACAAAAAAACCACAGTATTTATGCATTTTTGAAACCGCCTTTCTCATGAATTAAAATAAACTAAAAGAAATAAAAACAACTTTAATTCTGATCTTTTTTTTTTTCCACCATGGCCTTCATGCCAATATCATGCTGAATGTACCAAAGGTTGAGGGTTCCTCCATAGTTTGACATTTAAAGAAAGAATTCTAGCGCGGCAAATTCAGGCCAAAATTTCTCACTTCAGCGACTTCAAGTGGATCAGACAGCTGAGCGCACAACACATTTTAATTTAGATACGCGTTTTTGTCATTAAGATAGCAAAAAGGGGGAAGTGTACACGCTGGCTGGGTAGGGCACGGTAATTTGAATTTATCATTTATTTTTACTTCGCCTACTCGTCTTAAAGTACAAGCCTTTCGACTTCGAGAGAAGCCGGGTACCTTTTCGTACGTATGAATAATGAGGCAGTGTGCTTCGTACAGTGGATAAGGACGTAAGGCGATAAGGCAATTATTGTAGGAGTACAGATCTCTTGAAGACCTTCAGTGACATTCTGCTGTGCTTCACTCTCAGTCCTGCTCTCATTTTCTTGTATTCCACCTCTCTTTCTCTCTCCAGCTTCATTTTAATACGCGATAGACAGACAGACAGACAGACAGACAGACAGACAGATAGATAGATAGATAGATAGATAGATAGATAGATAGATAGATAGATAGATAGATAGATAGATAGAAGACAGATAGATAGACAGCTAGACAGACAGACAGACAGACAGACAGACAGACAGACAGATAGATAGATAGATAGATAGATAGATAGATAGATAGATAGATAGATAGATAGATAGATAGACAGACAGACAGACAGACAGACAGACAGACAGACAGACAGACAGACAGACAGACAGACAGACAGACAGACAGACAGACAGACAGACAGACAGACAGACAGACAGACAGACAGACAGACAGACAGACAGATAGATAGATAGATAGATAGATAGATAGATAGACAGATTAGATAGATAGATAGATAGATAGATAGATAGATAGATAGATAGATAGATAGATAGATAGATAGATAGATAGATAGATAGATAGATAGATAGATAGATAGATAGATAGATAGATAGATAGATTAGATAGATAGATAGATAGATAGATAGATAGATAGATAGATAGATAGATTAGATAGATAGATAGATAGATAGATAGATAGATAGATAGATAGATAGATAGATAGATAGATAGATAGATAGATAGATAGATGGATGGATAAACAGAATCCCCCACACTACAGCGTACACTACACCAGTACACGGCCGTATGTAACTATGTGACGTGAGTGCTTATTTGATCTTGCCATGTCTGTTGATGCTAGGCGAGGATCAAACCACTCACAGATCTGTTGTGTTTGTAACACATACGTCTACAGTCTCTCTCTGTATAGTTTACTTTACAAACTGTGAGAAGGGGAAGGGAGGAAATGAGAGAGGGACAGATGGAGGACAGTGGATAAAAATAAAATGTCTAGAAAAAAACCCAGAAAACTTAACAGGCGAAGAGAAAAAAAAAAAAAAGAAAGATACAAAAAGACAGAAAGAAAGAGAAGGGGTGAGAGAGAGAGAGAGAGAAGAAAAAGAGAATGAAAAAAGAAAGAAAGAAAAAAACAAAGAAGAAAGAGAAAGAACGAAAGAAAGAAAGAACGAAAGAAGGAAAAGACAAATAAAAATGAAAGAAAGAGAGAGACACGAAGGAAAGAAAGGAAAGACGGTGGGAAAGAAGGACGGAAGAAAAAAAAAAGAACAAAGAAAGAAACAAACAAAGAGACAAACAAACAGACAAACAAACAAACAAAGACAAAGAGAAAGAAAGACGGAAAGAATCAAACAGAGACATACTGAAAGAATAAAATGATGAAAGAAAGAAAAGTGACAGAGATGTGGAAGGGAAAACAAGACAATCAATTCCTTCCCAACATTCTCCTAGAGACGCCAATGCTATGATAAAATTTCAAACTTAAAAGCAGCTCAAGAAATGAAACAGAACAACAACAAAAATTGAAACAACTTCATATCAATTATCATCGAACACCAGTTCAAAGCGCGAGTGAATGTAGCATTCATTGATTGTAGCATGCAGAATGAAAGGCGGTGTAGTGTGCACTAGACGGCCTCACCGCACAACGAGGGAAACATGTGGCCTGCAAATCTAATGTACAAACGACCAAAGAAAGATATTTATGGCTCGGATCTCAAGATACAATGACATGCAAGTTCACAAGTGTCTCTAACCCCCCCCCCCTTACACACACGCTGTTCAGTGCTAATAAAAAGGCCTATCTCATTTTTTCTCGAAATTTTTAGTAAAACGAATAACACAAACCGCGACCTTAGTTCTGATTTGTTCCAACTCCACTGAGACATTCGATGTTAAACGTTTGCGGCTTTGATAATATGATGATGAGCTAGAGTAAATCGGAACTGTGAAACAGCTTGATAAGCGCCAAATATCATTTTAAACAAGTGTCAAAATGTGCATTTGTTATACCTCTTCTACATACTAAAAGATCTCCAGATTTTCAGAAAGTGGAGATAGAACAAACAAGAACTAAAGTTGAGAAGCATTCGATATTACACAATAGCCTGTTTTACCGTATGGTCTCGGTTGTTTAGTACGAGTAAAAACAAAGTGGCAAATACGTTTTTGTGTACAGACGGTGTTAGTGTTGAATCAGAAGGGACAACATGAATACCCAATGCAATTTTGACGTAAGTCCGACTTCAGCCGTTTTGTGAGTCCGGTGACAATATGTGTACATAATATAAGCTCTCAACTCGGCCTCGTCTGTTCTTCCATAAAGTGGAATGCGTTTCTCCGTCTGATTCTCCACCTCTTTCATGTCTAAGATCATTAAGGTCTAGCGACAACTGACATCTGAAAAAGCAGCCACGGGCAAATTACACCCCCCTCGGGCTCGCCAAGCCACGGGGTCGCTGGTAAAAGCAGCTTGCTCTCAACAAATGGACCGATCCGATTATAAATACGCCAAACTATTGGGTACAGAGTTTGAGTTTGTCTGTTTTTCTTTTTTAAAATGTTCTTGGCCAGAGAACGTTCAATATGGTTTTAAGACAAGAAACATAAAAATTTTATCACACCGAAATTCAGACTGGAGTTTGTTCCAATTTCTTTTTTGTTTAATACATCTACGTATTTTTAATTTTTTTTTTCTTTTTTAGTCATTAATTCAGATCTAGAAACGTTTTGAACAGATAGTGTTTATTTGGACCATGTGGTAAACATTAAGATTTACAATAGTTACCAACCTGTGACTCAATGTGAGATCAAACAAATTGGGAAACAACACCAGTCCACCGACACATAGAGTATGACAGAGCAGCAGAGGGTAAAATGGTTTGGACACCTCTTGTAGAGGCCGTGCATACAACTTGCGATTATCTGGACACAGGGCCAAAGAAAGACCAAGGAAGACTTGGACAAGTGGCGTCAAAGAAGTTCTGAAGACCCACGGCATTACGCCAAGACAGACTTCCCAGCACTGCAGGCTGCAGATTGAAGACTCTTTCTTCTTGTGACGCCCTCGAGGGTACAAGCAGAATGACAAAAACAAGAATAAGAAGAAGAAGAAGAAGAAGAAGAAGAACGACAACAACAACAGCCAACTTGTGGCCCAACTTCTTAAAAATGTTACTGCGGTCCAGTCGCCACGAGATGGGGACAAGGTGGTCTAGAGGCAAGGTGCTCGCCTCTCATGCCAAGGGTCCCGGGTTCTAAACCCGGGCAGTGCAGGCATGTTGGAAAGTGGATTTTTCTCATATTTTCAAGTCCCCGGTCCTATTGGGGGGTAGGATCGAGTAGTTCTTGGAAATTGGATTTTTCTCATGTTTTCAAGTCCCTGGTCCTATTGGGGGGTAGGATCGAGTACCTAGTCTTCTCGGATAAGGACGAAAAAATTCGGAGGGCCCGTGTGCACGTTGCGCACGTTAAAGATACCTTGGCAGTTGGAAATCGTAAAGAGCAGGCCGAAAGGCCGCTGCCCGGGCAAAATTGAAATTAATAGATTAAAATTTATCCGTATCATCCCCCCCCCCCCCCGCCAGAACAAGAAATAATAAAACAAGTAAAGTGAGGTGTAAATGCCAAGGGCAGTGAACCTCCTAAAATAAAGACCTCAAATTAGTCGCCATCTAACTTTGTTGCTATGGCTGCAAACTAAACTCCACCCTAACCCTAACCCTTGCATTTGTCACAAACACACACACACACATACACAAACAATTATTTTTTTTAAATCACCGTGTCAACACAGTATAATCTGACCAAACAGGGTTCATTCCGAGGTAATAGCGATACATAGAATAATATCCGGATTGTTCTTGGTCAAAGAACAGTCGTGGGTAAAGCAAGACCATTTTCAAGATACAGGAAATTCAAATTGAAGTTTGTCAATTGTTTTATTAGTATTGTAGTGGTACTGATATTATTATTATTATTTTTAATATTATTCTTGCCTTGCCTGGCCTAATGTTTGTCCGTCGACAAAACAATATTTACTCATTCTTCAGGTTTCTATAATTACACTAAAGACTCGTGTGGCCATCACAACGAGCTTACAGCCACAATTTGCCATGGTACGCTCGTGGAGTCCACATGGGAATGTGTTATTTGGCAGGATTGTATTTCTCAAGGACACAATCATGCGAAGCCGATATTGATATTCGAATACAATATTTCTTTTTCCGGGTTAGTGTCGCCCATCGCTATGAAAGTGTGTGCCCCCAACGCTACGTATTAAGACACCAGAAAGCAGGCAATGAAGCATTAAGCACAATTTGTACCCACGAGTGCTAAAGTACCCTTATTTATTAGGCTAACTTTGTATGGGGTGTAGATTCGTTAAGAGCGCCCGCTAGACGGACAAAAAGTGTAGGAGAGGGGGGCGTGAAAGAGGGGAAAGTCGAAGGGGGGGGGGGGGTGGGGGGGGGAGTGAGAGGGTTAATGATCTGTTGTGAGGTACAGACAAGGTGTCAATTCTTCAGGGGACAGGTATGCGCTAATAGTGAGGGGGTTGGGGGGGGGGGGGGTGCGTAAGAAAAGCGAGTATTGGCAGTTATGCAAGAAACAGGTGCTCAAACTCATGATTGTCTTCACACCATAACGCGAGCGTCATAAGCACGCAATGGGGCTAAATTCAGGTACGGTGGGGGGGTGGGGTGGGGGGTGGGGGCTTTGGGTTCGAATCCTGCATGGGCCGGGGCGGGGCCCACCGAACAAAACACATTTAAAACTAAACTTTACCACAAAACACACACAAAAATCATCAACAAACAAAACCAATGCAAGAAAAGTGAGATGTAAAATGGCAAGAGCAGAGCGAACCTCCTCAAATAAAGACCCGAAACAACAAACAAAACCCAAACATTTCACCCGATTGATGTTTTGTTTTTTTGGTTTTTTTTCAAGGCCAGCCATTCGTCAGCTGAGACCAATGATTATTCATATTAATTAGCTGTCTCACCTTGTCTGAGATCCAACCATTCTATCGGAATAATCTTATAGCCTAAGAATGCTGTGAATAATTTTCTTATATGTAAAGCTTCGACAGAAAAAGTATTCTAGGTGCAAATACGTGTACACCTTCATAATCAAACCGTTAGGCTTTAAGCCAGGCTTTTACCGCCTTTGCTGTGCAGATAAAATGTTCATGATTTGACAGTTAATGTCTATTGAGGTAAAAAATGACGTAACGAAAACTGACAGCTCTGTGCCGCTTTTATTAAAAAAATGTTCAATTCATTGGGCGTTTCATGTAATGGTACATGATGGTACAGGATGGGACCGGCTATTTCCGATTATAAAGCCTAAATAACATCCAAGTTCTAGTAATGGGTAAAAAAAAAAAAAAAACTGTCCGAAACGTCTCCTCCCCCCCCCCCCCCCCCGCCCTTACATTTTCACAAAACAACAAGAACCTAACATGCATTCTCACCAAGATAAATCACTTTCAAGTAATTGATCATTATAAAATTAATGACAACATTCATACTTTATTTTCTTTCTTTTAAATTTAGTTTTAGTAGGCCATCGCGCCAAAATAATAATAATAATAGCTAAGGTAATCTTCCCTCGGGATCATTTTTTTTTTCTTTTTTTCATCTGCAACACCAACAAAAAGGTTGAAATAACCTTCTTCTTCCCCCACTCCTACCATCTGAAACTCAACTGAGTAACGACTGCTGGTACCCATCGGTTTGAGTTTGAGTTCGAGCTTGGGGAAACCACATCGACGCTCAAACAGTTACATTTGTGTCGGGGAGAAGCAAGACCTTGTGACATGGGGTTTACCTTACTCTCACGCGATCCTCGTCTTTCCTAGCGTATTCCCCCCCCCCCCCCCGCCGCAAGCTTCCGAATGTTCTGGAAACGTGAGACAACCCTTTAGGCAGAATTTACCAGAACGATAGGACAGAAGGAGACCGTACTAGAGGCGTCCACCGTCTACCCCCATGCGCTGCACAAACTGAAAACCTCTAGTGAGAAATGAACGTGGTTCAGAGTACTGGGTAATGAGGGTACACGTCTGGCGTAAGGCCATAAAAAGCCCTCTCAGATTTATGTCAATAAGTCTGTCTTGGTTTGTCTGTCAACTTGTTATTTCTGTGTGTGTCATTTTTGTTTTGTTTTGTTTTTGTTTTAGCGTATCTGTCCATCTACTCAGCCATTTTCTTCTCTACCAGTGCATCTTTCTGTCCTCCCGTCCGTCCGTCCGTCCCTCCGCACGTCTGTGTGTTAGTCCGTCCGGCCGTCTGTCTATCTCCGTCCATCAGTCAGCACGTCTATATGCCAGTCCGCCCGTCTGTCTGTCTGTCTATCTTTCTGCCATTTGTCTGCCTGTCTATCTATCTACCTACCTACCTGTCTGTCTGTCTGTCTGTCTGTCTGTCTGCCTGCCTGCCTGCCTGCCTGCCTGCCTGCCCCCCCCCGCCCGCCCGCCCGCCTATCTATCTATCTATCTATCTATCTATCTATCTATCTATCTATCTATCTATCTATCTATCTATCTATCCACACCATCAAATCTGAGCCTCACATGTACAGCACCCCCCCCCCCCCCTGAAAACGTTTACAGAACAAACATAAAATAGCTGTTTCAATTTCCCAAATTGCTCGCTTTGTTTTCCTCAAAGTCTCAAGTGTATTTCAAAGACGGAGCCACTCTAACTGCCAAAGTGGTCTACAATACAGTGTTATTTCATCTTTGGAGAGGTAAAGTGGTAGTGTGTTTTCGTTCTGAGCCAGGATTCTCCATGTGCGCGGAAGATGTTGCAGCCAAAGGGTGTGGTCTGAACCAATTGAACAGACAGACTGTGAAAAGGACATACAGATTATTCCCAGTGCAGCCTGAAGAGGGGAAGAAAGAAAAAGAGAAGGAAAAGATAAAAAAATAAAAAAAAGAACGAGTGCATGTTGTGTATAGATACAGGGGGCGGAATGAGGTGGTAGCACAGAAGTGTAAGCAAGGGGAATTAAACGAACGTATGCCTTGAGAGAATGAATGAGAGAGACAGAGAGAGAGAGAGAGGGAGAGAGAAGGGGAGATAGAGAGAGAGAGGGGGGAAGAGAGAGACAGAGGTGGGGAAGAGAGAGAGAGGGGGGGAGAGAGAGAGAGAGAGAGAGAAAGAGAGAATTCGGTGGATAGAGATAGAAAGAGGGATGAGAATCAATTGAAAGAAAAGAAAGAATTGAACAGAACTCAAAATAATGGTCAATTTTCCTCTTCCCCCTATGTCTCATTCTGTGACATTATTGCATCAGACTCCGTGGGAGGCCGGGAACAGTGATGGGCTTAAATGCCATAATTAACAAAGATATAATTAAGACAGAAGCGGCGTCATCCTGACATTTGACCTTTGGAAATGGCATCACATCTTTTTGTCTTCCCCTCCTTCCTCCCCCATCCCATCCCCCCTCACTCCCCCCCCCCCTCACTCCCCCCCCCTCCCATTTTGCAACCGACATACAAAGAAAATTAATATCTGCACAATAAAGTCTAATTATATTAAATAACCCCCGCAGTAATTAATTGTGATTCTTGTAGAAAATAATCTCCTAGCTCAAGTCGGGGGCGCGTAACATATATGTTGTTACTTTCGTCAAATTTTCGCGGCAAAGTTCTTGTTTATTCTATCTCCATTTTCTGAAAGAAACTGGAGATCTTTTAGTATGCAGAAGAGGCATATAACAAATACACACTTTGACACTTGTTTAAAATGGGTTGTGGCACTTATCAAGCTGTTTCACTGTAACAATTTATTCTAACTCCTTATCACAATATTAAAGCCGCGAACATGGAACATCAAATTGGGTGCAAAAAGTGGAGTTGGAACAAAATAAGAACAAAGGTCGAGAATGGCAAAAACTTTCATAGCGCGGCCGCTCATTGTGATTTTGAAATTCACATTTTTTACCAGCATTCAGTGCACACATACTCATACTTTTGTCACGGTAAAAAAGTGCACACTATAAGATTTTTGTGCTCACTGACAACTGACAAATGACAATCAGAGGGAACATTACCTTGTGCCGAAGACTGGTTAACTCCCCGACCCCCTCTTTCGTTTTTTAAGCTCACGACCCCCTCCCCCCCCTCCTGAAAAAAAAACCCTCCCCGCCCACGGGGGCTGTTACTGAGTGATTTGAGTGATCACACAGCAGTGAGTGACATACCGCGCGCATGTCGCAATTCATTCATTTTGTGAAATATAATTATGTCAAACGTTCCTCAAAGAGTGTAATTTGTAAATGAAAGGCTTTTCTTTTCTCTCTCTCTAAATTTGCTCGTCTTGCATTGCAAAGTAAAACATTTTAAAAAGTAAAATTAAGAACATAATTATGCAGAGTTCTTTTTTTATTTTTTTCATTCGACAGAAAATCAGACATTTCGCGACTTTAGTTTTTGTTTGTTCTGTGTCCATTTTTTGAAAAACTGGAGATCTTTTAGTATGTAGAAGAGGTATAACAAATGCACACTCTGACAGTGGTGTAAAACGTCTTATAACTTCTTATCTTAATACTAAAGCCGCAAATTAATGTGAAACGTTGGATTTCTCAGTTGTGCAAAAAGTGGAGTTGGAATAAGCAAACTAAGTACTAAGATTGCTATTTGCCTGATAGCTTTATGATATGCCATAGTATTTTATTCAGTGATACTATTTTCAACCACTAACTTTTTCTTTTATGCGTCCTCACCCTGTGTAAGAATTCTCTAAATCGAGCACTAACACGCCTCATCTTGACTACCGCCCCACCCCTTCCGGGTTGTGTGTTCATTTACCACCCCATCCTCCCCTTTCCTATGTCTCCCTTCTACTATTCTTAATTGCAGACTTTCTTTTTTTTTTTCCTTTTTTTTTTTTTTTAGGTTTCCTCCTTCCACTGTTATCATTGTGACATGGCGTTATCTTACTCTCAGGCGATTCTCGTCTTTCCTAGCGTATTCCCCCCCTGCCGCAAGCTTCCGAATGTTCTGGAAACGTGAGACGACCTCCCCCTCCCCCCCTCCCCCCCCAACTCGGCGTGAGTTGGAGATTCCCACTGTCGCCGCTCAGCCGTCATCTCCTACATCAGCTGCTGTTGTCGTGGTTGCAAAATTTCGTTTATTTGTGTGGGTATATATATATGTGTGGACATAATAAAAATTATATGTGTGGAAGAGAGAAAAAAGAGAGGGGAAGAGAAAGAGACAGAGAAGTACAGTGTGTATTTTCAGAGGTGTGCGTGTGTGTGTGTGTGTGTGTGTTAAAGAGAGAAAGAGAGGGGGGAGCGAAAAAAAAATGTGCAAAACAGAGAGAGAAAGATAGAAAGAAAGGGAAACGAGGAGAGAGAGCGAGAGAGAGAGAGAGAGAGAGAGAGAGAGAGAGAGAGAGAGAGAGAGAGAGAGAGAGAGATAGAGAGAGAGAGAGAGAGAAGGAAGGAAAGAAAGAAAGAAAATACAAAGAAAAATGGAAAGAAAGACAGAAAGAGAACCAGAGACAGAGCAAGCAACTGCACGACTATCTGTGTGTTGGATTGGTTAATCCGTCAACATTGTCTACAACAGCTTCCTTGTCTTACCAATTTCAAAAAAGACGCCAAAAAAAAAAGGGGGAAAGGGGGGGGGGGGGGAGAAAAGCCGTATTTCTCAAACAATCTACAGAATGAATATAAAAAAAGAAACTCACCCAAGCTTTCTGTCATTACAGAACTCCATTAGACTTGAAAAAATTAAAAATGGACAAAATTGAAACAATTGATTTTTTTTTAAGGAAATAATGTCCTACAGGAGTTATGATTGTTAAGTTCCATAGGATGTGTGTATCTAGGTGTGTGAGATAGATAGCGAGATAGCGAGAGAGAGAGAGAGAGAAAGAGAGAGAGAGAGAGAGAGAGAAGGAGAGAGAGAGATAGAGAGAGAGAGGGAGAAAGAGAGGGAGAATGAGACAGACAGACAGAAAATGAACAACGAATTGAGTAAGAGCATGTTCGTCAATGACTCACCTCACTCAATTTAACCTTAGTTCATCTCTCACCAGGCGACCGATTCCTTGTTTTGCTAATCAATCTTATTACATTTTTTAATGTATCTCTTTCCTGCTGTGTTAATTTTAAGTAATTCAAGTAATATTATTAATCTGATTAATATTATTGTGTTATTTTCCAATCTCATGCTGAGTTAAATGTATTAATAAGAAATGTGATTATTATTATTATTATTATTATTATATTGTACCTGTCATCTGCGTGGTCAAAAACAAATGTAATGCTAGCTAACTTCATTATTATTTTTGCTAATTTTATTTCCTTTTGTTTTTAATTTTATTATTATCACATGGGGGGGGGGGGGTTAATTTAATTAAAAAGGAATATTTCTCTCTTGAACCAAGCTTTTTTTTATATATATAAATTAAGAACTGGTATGTAACCCCTTTTGAGTTAAATTAAATATTTAAATTGGATTGTGTTTAGAAGTAAAAAATATCCATCAATGTTTTAAGGGTGGCATTTAGTAATTAACGTATTTTTAATTTATTTACTTGCTAATTTATTATTCATTTCCCGAGAGAAGTCGGGAGGGGGTGCTGAATTGGAAGTTCTGTTTTTGTTTTTCGTTTTCCCCACAAAGGCAAACAAATCTAATACAAAGCTATTTCACCATAGGGGGCATTTTATTAATATTTTTACCTCAAAACATAATTTTTGTTCCCTAATTTTCTCTTTAATCATTTGGACACACGCCCTTTTTTTTTTATCCCCGCCGCTTTCTGGTGATTGTCATACGCCCCTGGTCTTCCTCTCGGCCGTTCAGGACTCCGGGGAATTGCATCCTCCATTAAATCTTGGTCTATCTTCCTGTCAGCTTGTCATTGCTTCTGTCAATGTCTGTGTTTTACGCCATTTTTCTGTATTTGCCGCAGTTTCCCGCATTTTCCCGGAACTCGCCGGGTGCGGGTGTTTCGTCCCACGTATCTTTCCCGATCTAATTTTCCCGGGATGAGGGAAAACAAGGGAAAAAAAAAATAAAGAGATATTCTTTCTTCTTGACATTATCATCGTACGTTTGTCATCGCTTTGAGCCTCATCTCTTCATTGTGTTCCCGTGTTGTTATTATTATTATTATTTTTTTCGCTGTCTACGTTTGTCGTATTATCTGTTATATTTTAACTGCCTTTGATCATAACGTTTGTTTACGAAAGGGTTTGTTTCAATAATTGTGTCTAATGTATGTGTGTCAGTATGAGACAGGGGGTTGTGGTGAAAGACTGGATATTGTATGTGGGCGTTTGGAATATGTACGTCTCTGCTTTATGAACCACGGAGCTCAGATGTATGAATTTTATGTATGTAAGTAATTACGAGAGTCGTAGCGTCCGTGTTTATATTATTACGACCTTAATTGTTGTTTGTTCCAACTCCACTCAGTGCACAACTGAGAAATTCGGCGTTAGACGTTTGCAGCTTTAGTATTGTGACAAAGAGTTGGAATAAATCGGAACTGTGAAACAGCTTGATAAGTGCCGCATCGCATTTTAAACAAGTGTCAAAGTGTGTAGTTTGCTCATGAGTATCTCTATGAGTTTGCTATACCTCTTCTACATACTAAAGTATCTTCAGTTTTTCAAACAAGAACCAAGGTCGCATCAATATGTTCATTGTTACCAATACGCTCGAACACTACTCAACGGATCTTTCTAAAAATTTATATTAACCCTAATGTATGAAGTACGTACTACATGTATCTATTCATAATACTGGATTTTTTTTCCAATTCAGAACACCTCTGTATGTGTGGTCATCTAGATATCCATAAGGTATATTAGGTTTATGTGTGTGTGAGAGAGAGGGTGCGGAGAGAGAGAGAGAGTGAGAGAGAGAGAGAGAGAGAGAGAGGGAGGGAGAGAGGGAGAGAGAGAGAGAGAGAGAGAGAAAGAGTGAGAGTGGGGGGGGGGAGAGAAAGAGAGCATGTGAGGGGAAAAAAAGAGGTGAGAGGGGTGGGAAACAGTGTGAGAGCGAGAGATGAAAGAGAGAAGAGAGGGAGAAAAAAAAAGAGAGAGAGGAAATGAGACAGACAGACAGACAGACAGAGGGACGGAGACAGAGAGATAAAGTGTTTCGCCACGCTCCTTTCCCCCCTCAGACTCATCTTTCAATGCCATTTTCAGACAAAAATCTTCCACCATGCGATGGCGCTACCCTGGCGCGCTGCGCGTGGACAACAAATCCATAACATGGGAAAACAAAAGAGGGACACGACAAAACGACACCCCCACCTCCTCACCCCCCCCCCTCATCCCACCGGCGCCTCTCAGCCATTTAGGTTATCAAATTTAATTCTGAGGGAAGGAGGGTGGGGAGGGAGGGTGGACCCTTCTGGAAATATCTGCACTGCCTCCATGCTCCTACTCATTGAAACCCGATTCACTCCCGGGAATGTGCTCATGCAATGAAGTGCTCCCTAATTGACAGTAACCCCGGATGTGAGCAAGGACAAAACAGCCAATTAACGAAGGACACAATAACTGGTGATGATTCCAGCGAACACAAAGTAATATTAGATAACAACTCGGAGGGGAGGCCCCCGGTAGATAAAGACGTCACACGTCATCGAGTCTGCCTTTTAGAACTACAACTAATCTCGGTTATTGCAGCCTTCTCTCTCTATTCTATCTGTGGGTGCTTCTGGATGGGCCCCCTTCTGTCCTATCATACTGTTAAAACCCTGTCTACTGTCTTGAGTTTTCTCCGCACAATGTGGCCATCTAGTGTCGTCATGTTTTGTCTAAACTCAAACTCCTTACCCTCTGTGCCTGGCGTTGTGGACTGGCGGCCAGTGCTTTTGGTCAGGGTGCGAGGGGACTTAAGTTCGAATCTCCATTATGAGGGTGTGGGAAATTGAGCCATGTATCCAATAACTTCAAAACTGAACTTTTATTGAGTCCACAACTCAGAGAGTTCTCATTTCTGTAAATTTATACGGAACCTCCTCCATCATTTCCCCAAACATTCAGTCTATCTTTATGAAAAAATTCCCCTTCTCTTCCTTTCTCTCGTCTTCTTCTCTCAGCAATCTCTTGATTCCCGTCCAAACTTTATCATTGTCAAGAAAATTTCAATAAACGCACCAGCGTCCATTTCCCTGTAAATTCAGTTTTGGACTCCATCCTTCAATATAACAAGAATAAAAAACAGTATTAGAATAAAAAAAAAAAATTCCTTCGTTTTTCCCCACTTTCCCCGAGATGCACACTGTAACCTTCTGACCTCAATCCATAATATTATTTCTACTTCATCATTTTTATCAAACATCTCATCAAAATGCCATCTTCTTTCTTGCGTTTCTGCACATCCAATGAGCGTTTAAAAGACTGACTAACCGCATAATTTCTTCTTCAATCATCGTTCTATTTTTTTTTACAATTTTTCCTCCCCAACATTTCGATCATTTCCCTCTGTTATTTCCGGGAACTTTCTTTTTTCTCGCTCACTCTATTCTCGTCTTTCATTTCGTGTTCTTTCGTCTCTTAGGGGGTTACCCAGAGACCTTTCCTGCATTCTCGTGACCCCTATTAAAACTCCTTCCCCGCATCTGCAATTTCCTCCTAGGGCAGCTCCGAAGCCAAAAGACGCTTGCGTGACGCCAGGACTGATGGCCCCTCCAGCTACGCCCTTTTCACTGGCACTATCGCTCTCCACAAGCGTCTGTTTACAGTGGTCTTCACACTTCTGGGTATCGATGGACCCAGACAAGGGTGAAGGGATTTAGAGAAAGTACAAAGTCTAGTTAGTGCTCAGAAAAGCAAAATTGGAGTGAAAGAAAGAAAGTGATCATGATGGGGATCGAACCCGCCACCTCTGCTTGACCTTGGTCACTTTTCTTTCTTCTTTCTTCAACTCCCAATTCGCTTTTCTGAGCACTAACTAGACACTACAACTTTAACTCGTCTCATTATTTTCTCTGAATCATTATCTTTGTGCTCTGTCTACCCCAAGCTTCTGTTTATTTCTATCAGAGAGTACAGATGTATAGAGAGATCTCACTTCCGCCAAATCGTGAAACTAGGTCGCTGCGGTAAAGAAGACATTGAAGAATTCAAAGACACCGTCTTCATTAAAGACAGTATGCATTATCTGTTTACTGTGGTTTGTTCATATTTTGGGGCTGACTGAAACTATTTAGAGTCGTTTGTAAGTTCCGTGGAAATGCACAAACGGGTATTGTTTACCGTAGCGACGTACATTCCGCTCCATGTTAACAATGGTTTCGCAGAGCCTCTCGTGTCTCGCAGTGCAAATCGACCAACAGTGTACATCTATACTCTCTGCTTCTATTAAGGATGAAGGAATGTTTTTATGGACACTTAGTCCGATTACAAAAACCAAATAGAGAAAATACTGGGCAGTTGCTTTCACTGTTCAGCAAATGTCTTATAATGCAAAATACCACGCGCCCCAAACAACAGGCAGGATGAAGTGTCTGTGTGTGAGTTTCGGAAGAAAGCAAGTCGATACGGTAACGGCCACATTGCGCTAGGATTACCTAAGGCGATAGGCAGAATAACACGTGCAAACCATAGACGGTGAGTTCAATCTCTTTTTTTTTTTCTTTTGCTTTTGTTATGTTTCCAGCCGAAACATTTGGTGCTGAAACATGAACCGGATGGAACGTCTCTCTCTATTGTTCTCTCTCTCTCTCCCTCTTTCTTGATCGTTCACTCTCGCTTTCTCTTGAGACAGACAGACAGACAGACAGACAGACAGACAGACAGACAGACAGACAGACAGACAGACAGACAGACAGACAGACAGACAGACAGACAGACAGACAGACAGACAGACAGATAGATAGATAGATAGATAGATAGATAGATAGATAGATAGATAGATAAATAGATAGATAGATAGATAGATAGATAGATAAATAGATAGACAGACAGACAGACAGATAGATAGACAGACAGATAGATAGATCCCATGAATGACAGACAATGTGAAAGACCGAAAAAGTGAGTATTAAAATATAATAACAACATGAAAACACAAAGACACTCTCAGAATTTTTCTCCCAGGGCAACCAATGACAAATGATTTGAGAAGCTGAGAAGGGGTAATCTGATTTGGGTGCAAATATTGGGAATTCGTGGGAAATAAAAATTGGCTTCTTGCTTCGGAAGACAGAACGTTTGCTACTTAAAGACCTCTCCACAGTCCCCTAAAGACCCTTCCCCCCACCCCCCCCCCCCCACCCCAAGAGCCCCTTCTGTAAATTCCATTAAACTGAGGGATTCCTACGTGCCCAACACCCCCACCCTTAATATTATTATCATCTCATTTCCCTCCCTCGCGCCTTTTATTTGTCAATTCCCCCCCAAGTGGTAGTTCTTCCCTCATGTTTGCTCAAGGCCAAGAATTGATGAGGAGATTTGCTCTTTTTTAGCCAGCTGGTTTATTTTTAGCTGTTACATCATGGCAGAAGCTGATTGGTGGCCTGGGACAATGTGTAAGTTACCAAGATATCATTTGACGAATGCAGTAACAAGTAATTCGGGCTATGTAAACACCACTGGTACATCTCATGCAGTAATACTCACGTTTTCATGCTACAGCACACAAAGTCTTGCATTCGACAAGAAATTAACTTTTATCGCATACAAATTCAACTTTCCCTCAAAAAGCTTTTAATATCCTAAAGACGATGTCGGGAACTGAGTGGGGGTGCAAATCGAAATTTCATGTTAATCTCTATCGCTCCCTGATCAAATCTAAACTAGTCCATAGCTATTATCGTCTATGGATCAGATAAACCATCATGGCTGAAAATGCCAGCTCCTGTGTAGCACCAAGAGCTGTGTCTTGCTTTAGATGCTTTCCGCACTTCATCAGTTGAAAGTCTGTATGTGGAGGCAAATGAACCGTCCCTATCTGAAAGAAGAGACAAACTCTCTCTTTAATAGGGACCAAAACTGCCTCCACCTCCAGTTCCCCCACCTTTACTCACAATTCACCGGGTAACCCGAAACTTTGTAATTTCACGTTCCTTTTCCAGATTTCTCAGTTACTCACACCTTTTCTTCGTCTTCATTTTAATCGCTCTGCTTCAGAAGTAAATGACAAGGTGCCAAAATAAAGAGCTGAGGTGTTGAAATAGTTATACCCCAGGACACGTGCAAACTTGAGACCTGATTTCAACCCCCCCCCCCACCCCCCCCCCCTTTTTTTTTCTTCTCCTTTTCCTTGCCTGTTGTTTTGTTTCCAGCGGAAGCATTTGGTGCTGCAACATGTATGGAATGGAATGTTTCCCCTCTCTCTCTCTCCCCATTATTCTCTCTCTCTCTCCATTATTTTCTCACACTTCTCTCTCTCTCTCTCTCTCTCTCTCTCTCTCTCTCTCTCTCTCTCTCTCTCTCTCTCTCTCTCTCTCTCTCTCTCTCTCTCTCTCTCTCTCTGTTATATTCTGTCTTTCGTTTCGCTTTTTCCTAGCACAATGTGAACATTATCGTGTCGACGTGCTCTCTTTAAACTCAAACTCAAACTCACATCTCTCTCTCTCTCTCTCTTGCTGTGTGTGTGTGTGTGTGTGTGTTATATTCTGTCTTTCGTCTTGTTTTTGCCTACCACAGCGTGGCCATTATCGTGCCGACGTGCTTCCTAACTCAGATTCAACTTTCCCTCTCTCTCTCTCTCTTTCTCTCTCTCTGTGTCTCTCTCTCTGAATAAAAAATCCAAAAGAAAAATAATTACCCCTCCGTTACCCTGTGCCGGAGCCAAGCAAACAGAATAACAGCGCTTGCAGGTGTATAGGAATTGAAGACCCATCCTGTTCCTCTTGACTTTTAAGACTTCCTTTGTTTATCAGCAGTCAAAAATTTACTGGGGAAATCCTCTTACCCTTTCGCTTTCCATAGAAAACTTATGAAACTCCATTTGATCTTTTAATCAAATAACCATGACTGTGTAAATGAAAGTGTTTACACGAATACCTCTGTCACTCCTAGAAAAAGACCTTAATGGGGTCAGAAGTTAAGTACGTAGCCACACTTCAAACTGCCAAGCCCTAACTTTCATTCAATAAATTGTTTCGTTTCTCTGTTGCCAATCACTGGCCTGAGAATCGTGAGATGTAAACTTCATGGCCAAACTAAAAACTTGGAATCCAAATTTTCATTCAGCAAAATAATATTGTTTCGTTTCTGTGTTGCCCTCCTTTCAACTCCAGATTCGTGGCGTTTGATTTTATATTATTTCAATAATGATATTCAAATGTGTCAGGAGGAAGAAAACAAATCTGGAGGAAGGCGAATGTCTGTGATTTGAAATGTTTGACAGGATCATGTTTAAATGAAGTGGAGAAAACTTGAATTAATATTGTATAAACACATTAAAAAACAGCTAGGACTATGAGAGGAAAAGAATGCAGGGGGTCCGGTAGACTACCTAATTATAGGGGTGAAAAGCCTTATGACAGTATTAGATGCTGTTAAAAGTGGCTAACACATTTAATTTCAATGTTCAGCTAACTAAAGGTCGGAAATCTTCGCAAACAGGGTCAAGGGTTTAAACTTTATGATATTTTTTCAGTTCCTAGTTGTGCTTAGAAAGCATCACGAAAATACAACAATTTCTTTTAACACTTTGAGTACCTGGTGTCAATTCTATACAAACATTTTTATAAAGTCGTTTAGAGAATATCAGTGTATTTTAAATGGCACCCAGCGATATCGGATAATTAGTCCGTCTCTAAAGAATACACGCCCTGAATTGTACACGTGATAAAACTGGTCTTCAGTGTCACGGAAGTACAAACACGTTTAGCACCATTTAGAGAGTATCATTTTAAAGTTTTTTGTATGGCAACCCGGTGTCGGCAAATATTACAAGATGAGCTCTTGAATAAATGATCGCTTTGTATAGACAGCAAACAATTCTGATGATTCTAAAAGCTTTTTGTTGGTACGATAAAATGGGAGATATTTCAGTATAAAAGGCGTTTTCTGTCATCCAGGGTTTTCAACGGTGAATTGGCTTGTCCCTGGAGATATGACAGACTCGAGGGTAGGTCGCTTCCTCTCACAGAGTGTCTTTAGTATAGCGGAATAATTCATTCTCTATTCATTTGAACTGAGCTGTCAATCAAACGCTTTCCACAGTCCTTTAGTAAGCCAAAGTAATGGCGATAGTGCCTCTAATAATATCGTACCTTGCTGTAGGAACAGTGCTCAACATCTGAACTTAAATACATTAAGGCAAAATGCTTTTAATACAGTAACTAAAAAACTACAACGATGGCAAGACAAGTAAAAAGATAATTATGTAAACATGCAAAACTTCAAGAAATTCAGACGTATTCAATTATTATCAATTAATATAAAACAAAATAACATTTATGATTATGCATGCAATTCCCCCATCCCCAAGACTTCGAAACTGTACCATTTATGACTAATATACTATATGTATTATGAACCATGATGAAAAAAATACCAAGAAAAAAACAATAATGCAAATCTTGCTCTAGACCAGCTGTCAAAAAATCCTTCATGGCCCTTCATAAATATTTGGGATTAACTCCCTTCACTTGACCTGACCCGTTCTTAACTCTTTTCGGGCCCAGGCCTGACTGGGGGAGCTGGTTGGCTACTGTTGAAGTGTGGAGGACGTATCGTATCGAATTGAACACTTGAATTTTTCTGCTACGTGGTTTTGGAGTGTCTAGTTGATTCAAATACCAACGGAGCTTAAAAAGAGAAGGAAAAAAAAAGGTGGGGGGGGGGGGGTGGAAAAGTGGGGGTGGGGGTGGGGGGGGGGGTGGGGGGTGTTCCGCCAAGCCTTATATAAAGCTGTCTTCTTTGTATGGTACCTCATAGAAGAAGTTTCATTCAAATGTAATGTAAGGAGGGCGTAAAGCAAACTGGAGTCATCGATGAAAGAGTGCCCTAAAATAGGAGTGCCGGAGACTGGAAATTGAAGTCACAAAGAGTAAACAGATCGCACACAGTAAAAGACGCATAAAGCAAATAAATGGCACACTCAATTCCTCAGTTTAGACGTCTCCATTTAGTGGCAAATCGGTCCGATCTGTCAACAAACGCAGGTCTCGCTCAAAGATGTTGAGGTAATAAAATATGGGTGACTTTCTGTTTGAAGATTACATGTATTCTTGTATGTGCCTACGGGACACCTCTAAAGGACATCATTCAGTTGTAACTGGCTTGGTGAACTTTTGAAATGTAATCATAATAATGTGTAATAGTGGCAGTGGCTGTTCTAAGGAAAGGAAGGGGGGGGGCGGGGGGGGGGGAGAAGAGAGAACGCATACTTATAGTGGCCACCTTTCTTTTTTATTTTTTTTTTAGGGGGAGTTATGATTGAAAAAAAATGAGAAAGACCAGTGTGATTTTTATATACGTGACTCTTTCAACACTTAAGCTGGGTTTTCATGACGTGTGTACTGAAACGGAAACGGCAAGAATCAGTCAGGTAGTAAAGAAGAGTGTTTCCAGGTGTGCAGAAATAGCGTTTCTGTACTCATGAAAAGCCAGCTTGAGAGGCCTTCTAATTTTAGAACTTAGAATCTGAAAGTGGCACCCGGTACTGACTTAATGAATGGGTTACAAAATCGCTATTCAGGTGAAATCAACACTTCGAACATTCTGATTTTCAACTCCTTTTCACACACCAACGTACTGTTTTTATCATGGTGATGAATTCAAAGTTTTTTGGGTTTTTTTTTGTACGGGTGTGTTTTTATTTTGATAAAGTAAGTTATAGGAATATGATATAAAATCCACATAAAGCAAAATGTAACTTTTTTTTTTTGTAGATCAGCTGGGACTTCTCATGGACATTCGTGCAGCTTAATCCCACTTAATTAACGTTTTGTCTGGATGAGTCACAAATATGATGATGACATAAACGTGGAGAAGAAAATAAAAAACAAACTTGAAATATCATGCTATCGCTCCCGTGAGAAGGCAAGGCAAGATGTGGCAAGGGTTACAGTTTCCATGTTAAAAAGAACTTCAACGTGCTAAGCTGTGGGAAATCAATGGACGGCGACATACACTAGGCTTTGATCACTATATATTGCTGCACAATCATGAAACCGCCCAACTGTATTAGTGTAATTGCAAATGACTAATATTTTTTAAGTTATTATTTACAAATTATACGTACATAATAATAGTATACAATATATATTTTGCTACTCACTGTGTGAACTTCATGAAAAATGGTATATTTACTATTGATTAAGAAGGGGTGGTGGGAGAACAGCACAAATTTGGCCAAAGTTATTTTACCATAAAACTATCTTATTGACACAAATTTAAACTTAGTGAAGTCCACATCAAGTAAATTAAAAATTACGTTAGATCAAATGTTCACAACGACACCCTTCTTCACTGGGAAAAATTGGCACCTTTTAAAGACAGAATATTATGGTAAAAGGATTAGATAAGATTTAGGGCTGAGGATAAGGACGGGGTTAGGGCTAGCTATCTCCAATGCAAAACCCTTGGGTTACGTACGTGCAAGTAACAACGGCCTTTACTTTTTCCTCTGCTGTAAACTTACGTCCTTTGCACTTAAGCGGTTTCATGACAGGGCCAGCTTTATCACCTTGTCAAAGACAGCACTTTTTCACCTTAGAAGACAAGAACAGGTGATGTCTCTGGTATCAAAGAGTTCACTGAAAATTGCTCCAGATGGGTGTTTTGCCGTGTTTTGTCACAAAATCATTCACACGGCGAATTATCCACGTTGCAAATTTTTTAATTTTTTTTTTTAGAAAAAAACCGTATTTCTTCTGACGTAACAAAGCGTTACAGCCAGGAAATAATGTCAAAGATAAGATTAGTTTTTAAATGCTCCATTCCCCCTCCTCTTTCCGACTTAATATATGGGAGTGGGGATGTCATGCAAGGGTGGCATAAGATTGACACGGCAAGCGGCAAAATAAGCGTTAGAAAAATAATGTTCTCCGGGTTGAACGTAGATTTAAAACGCTGATAAAGATTCTCTCACACACATTATAAGAACGATAAAAGAAAAATGTTAGTAACAGCGTACAGTTGCAAAGATTTATCTATGATGCCATCATTGAAAGCTTTATATTATTGTATCACATCCAGTTTTATTATTATCATTATTATCAAGATTGTTAATATGAGTTTAGTTATAGAGGTTACCTGGCTAACCAAAGTGATGTTGATTTTTTGGGGGTAGATCATTTAAATTATAAACCTGTTACATTCGAAAGAAAAAAAGAGAAAAACTTCGGGGAAAAAAAAAAAAAAAAAAACTAAAAATTTCATTGTTAAGCGCTCCGCATCCCTCAGTTTAAAGTACCACACAGTGTTTCAATAATCCATGTTTTCAGGGTCCTTTTTTTATATTTTATTTAATGCTATGCCCATCCTTAGTGACCACAAGCGTGTGTAGTTTCTATTTTTGTTGCTATTGTCGTTGTTTCTTGTCCATTGAATAAGAACTTATTCTGTAACGTACTGTTTCCAATGTGGGGCTTAGCAAATTTATATTGTTCTTCCTTTTATGTTCTCATATTTTAACCACATTTAGAATTTACTGTACTCTTTTTTAAGTATATTTGATAGCCCAATCATTTTATTGCGGCATCCAGCGTACATCCTCAAGGACCGCAGGCGTACGGTAAACCTTTAACATGTTGTGTAATCACTGCCGAGATGTGTGGGGATCATTTTGTTGCTCTCACGGGAATGGCAACCAATTGACAAGGATGTACACGGATTTCTTTGTTAAATCTTATCAATGTGGCGATGATGCTATCGGTGCTCATTGCCATCCATGGGTTTTTACCACACGAATAATTCTATAGTTATAATGCGAACGTTCTGCCGTGTTACGACAAAAGACATTATAACCCAATCTAGGTGAAATTCAATTGTTAACTTATAAAACGCTTTATGGAATAAAAATATGTGCTCTATATTTCTATTTGGGCTATTAATAGGTACGGTTCATACAGCTAAGGGGGTATCGCACTACGTCCGGAAGGGCACAGTCAGCTGCTGGAAGACAAGAAGTGCATACCATAATTTCCTATATTTTCTCAGTAAATCCGGGAAGACCCCATCATACTAAGCCCGGTCAGACCACAGACTAATAAGATACCCAGACTGGATGATCCCATTGTGTGACGTCACAAAACAGCGAAAGGTCATGAACCATCCGCCATATTAGGTTTAATGTAGCGACCGACGCTTCAGCATAGCTACAATTTTGAATGACACCATTTTGACGCACCTACTGAACGCGGAAGTTTGGTTCCGCACCAAGAAATTAATACATGTACAACCAATCTCGACAAATGAAAAGAAATTTCTACTGCAGATAGAACTAGAATCGGAATTTCCCGAGCGGCGGCCATGTTGGTTATACAGTCGTAGCTCGGGAAATTCAGTAAAAAACGACACAGCCCGAAGCTCGTGTTTCCAGTCTGGTTAATTTATTAGTCTGTGGGTTAGACAGCTGCTGCCACGATTTCATGGATTTCCGTTTTGCTGGCATCAACTGGCTGAGACATTCTGGGCTCATCATGATAACCCCCTAATGGCTTCCTTTGATCACCACAAAATGGACACTGAGTAAAAAATAAACCGGATAAAAGGTGAAGTGTTTTCTTTATGTTTCCCTTTCGGGCACATACGTTGTTTTTTTCATAACACTCAAGCGTTCCCCTCTATCTTGTACTGATCTACCGATATACCGATACATAAAAATCAAGTGCTTTTCAAGAATAGTGATATTTCAGGATGAACTGACTCTGCTATACGACAGATTCAGCAGTACAAAATCAAATCTCTGAATCTAGAATTAATTGTACATCATGCCATTATCCTCATATGTCACCTTCGCAACTTCCGTCCATCCTTTTCACATGCAACACGGCTCGAAGTGGTGATT
Source organism: Onchidella celtica (assembly GCA_963931925.1). Classification (NCBI taxonomy): domain Eukaryota; kingdom Metazoa; phylum Mollusca; class Gastropoda; order Systellommatophora; family Onchidiidae; genus Onchidella; species Onchidella celtica. The sequence goes on from OZ007581.1 coordinate 32,796,777, forward strand.
GCAACGATAGACGGATTCATTTTCCCTCCCAAAGCATCCTTTCACGACTAAATGGTCTGAGTTTGGGTTTGAGTTGGGACAACGTACATAGACGCAATAACGGTCACACAGTGTTAGGAAGAAGCCATTATGTAATGTAATGTAACGGATTGTAATGTAACGCATTAATATAATGTATAATAATAATGTAATAATTCACCTGTATAGCCCTCAAATCCACAAAAAAATGATGTGCTCTAAGGCGCCGAACTAAAATTAGAAACAGGATTAACATAAGATCAATTCATCATGCTCAAACTCACTAACATTAACAAACACTTGATCTACTCACATCCTCAAACCCTCCAAGATTAAAAAAAAAACAAAACCATTCAGTTTCAAGAAAAACAATCCTAAACCATTCAGTTAGGGACCTATTTTTAAATGTGACGATGTTCCCTATTTCCTGGTGTCAACGCTGATGTTGTTCCACAATTTAGGCCCACCAATAGATTTCCAGGAGGGGCGGGGGTGAACAAAGAACAGAAGGGGCCAAAACGATGAAGGAGGGAGGGGGAGGGGGGGAGGGGTGCGATTTGGGGGCAAAAACAGGATAATCAATGACTTGTTCAACAACACGCCTAGGTGAATTTTATGAACAGAATTTTAGGTGAATTTTATGAACAGAAGAGGTTTTTCTTTTGTTATTGCGTGCACTTGACAGAGAACTCTTTCTGTTTTATAATGAGTAATCAACACACCTATGGTCATTAATAAGGCTTTGAAAAACTTCACATCATAATTTGTGTGTATTCTGTCTTAGGTGAAATATATCTGTTGGATCTGAGTATGGATTTTGGGTGGGTGGATGGGGTGGGGGGGGGGGCGGTGAAAGACAATTTGGAACATAAGGGGCCGATTGCCTGGAAAAAGTTGAGAACCACCGGTCTACATTGTCTTTCTTTTTCCTGGCACACTGTGACCTTTATCGTGGTCGACGTGCCTTCTCCAAGCTTAGACTCTTCAAACCTCAGTAACGACCTTCTGTCACAGTCTCAGTTACACAGTTAAAAGAGAGTTTGCCGCAACGAGGAAGTAATTAAAATATCGTTTCCAACACATGCCGATAAACCCCTGTATTATTATTCCAACCCATGTACCTACGGTCTCGGCTTTTATAAGCTAGTGCATGAAAATAAACAGCTCGCAAATTAATTACAGTAAAACTGCTAATTGGCTGGCTTCGACGGATACCTTGTTTACGTTTGTGCGACATTGGCGGACATGCCGAAAGTTGCTTTCCCTCATAAATATTCCGCACAGTGAGCGGGACGGATCCATCCTCGTATCTATCACGTATTGGGAATAAAATTTTGTAGTAGTGGCTGTATGGGTCTTGTAGACAAAATCTTTCATTTCTTAATGGTGCCAGTTTTGCGACCAATTCTCGACAATATTGTCGGTATCAAACCAACCACGTGGATATTCTGGCCAAAGCTGGACAAATCTAATTTTAACCCACATCTAACCAAAAATCTCTACGAAAATTTAAATTTGGCCAAATTACCGAAGTAGCCACGGAGAGCTTTTTTTTTTTTTCGTAGTGCACATATTCTCGCCATGGTTAGTTATTCGCTTAACGTTAACTATCAAGGCTCATCATTCTAAATGTAGACTCTCTCTCGCTCTCTCTCTCTCTTTCTGTCCCTGTCTCAATCCCTCTCTGTCTGCCTGTCTCAGAATCTCTCCCTTCGCTACTCTCTCTCTCTCTCTCTCTCTCTCTCTCTCTCTCCCTCTTTTCGCCAGTCTGTCTCTCTCTGTCTCCCTCTCTCCCTCTCTCTCTCTGTGTGTCTCACTCTCTCTCTCTCCCTTCCCAAGAATGAACTTCTATTCGAGCACACTAGGTCCAGACGACAAAGAATCTCGAAGCCGCTGTGGCTGGTAGTTTGAAATATATATAAACAAACAGTCTCTCATTCTGTCATCCCATGCAGCTAAAACAGTTTGTTGATAAACCAGATACCTTCCACCAGGTCTCAAGGGAGTTATAAATCATTTCATCACAATCCGGGTATAAAACTGTTGTGTTTATCCTCAAAAGTAAACATCTTGAAATACAAGGAAGAGCCGGCAGAAAGTACGAGGGACCAGGGTTTTAACATTGCTCAGTTCTCATTCATGTCTGGCGCTCCTCGTTTCCTGTAACGTCGTCATCCGTGAGAACAAGGCCTGCACGGACGTGACCCAAGCGTTTTGGGCTAGGGGAGCATTATGTCCACGTACCTATCCCTAACCCAGCCATTACCCTCAACCCTAAATCCTATCGAATCCCCGACCAAAAAAACACGAGGAAAAAAAACACGAAAATCTGAAAGAACAATTAACTAGGGATGTTGTTAGAAGTATTTCGGAGGGAGCTGTCAGGCTCTGGATTCACAAAAGGCTTTAAAATACGTCATCCTAGCGCAAAACACCCGGGGTAACCTACGCACAGGTGACAACACTCTGAGAACAATGTAAAAAGGCAGGTCTTAAAATATGTGGACAAAGCACTTGTGATTCACAAAGATCGCGGGTTAAACCAATGCGCAAAGTCTGATTAATTACGAAGTTCATCGTTACCCAGAATATCACTGTACCGTTAACAAAATGAGATTTTAAAAAAAAACACAATTGTTTAATTTTCTGTCCTGTTATATTGTTTGTCGTTGTCCTGACGAAGGTCAGTTGACCGTAAGTTTGATTTGTCTTTCCTATTCCTTGGCGTTTTATTGTGTCGTTCCTGTATTATTTCTTATGCGAGGCTTTGCTCCATACAACTTTTTCTTTTTGCCCTATTATGACTTGACATCACTGTATAATTAGCATTTTATACTAGAATTTATTTTCTTTAATATCACGCGAAACTCCTTTCTACATAGCACAGGGGAATTTTCTCTCTCTCTCTCTCTCTCACTCTGTCTCTCGGTCTGTGTGTGTGTGTGTCTCTCAGTATCCCGGCACTCTCCATCCCCTCCTCTCTCTCTCTCTCTCAATATCCCTGTACACTCTGTCCTTCCCATCCCCTCCCTCTCTCTCTCTCTTAGTATCCCTGCACTCTCTGTCCTTCCTCCTCTCTCAATATCCCTGTACACTCTGTCCTTCCCATCCCCTCCCTCTCTCTCTCTTAGTATCCCTGCACTCTCCATCCCCTCCTCTCTCTCAATATCCCTGTACACTCTGTCCCTCCCCCTCCTCTCTCTCTCTCTCTCAGTGTATGTGTCTGTTTTCCCCCTTACGGTAGTTCCTTTCTACATGTCTAAATGACCAACATCAATCAAAATATCCTCATTTCATTATGCATATTTTCCCCTCTCTCTCTCACACAATCTGTCACTTCTTTATTCCTTTGTAACAGAATATGCCACAGTGGATATCTCTCTAGAGGGTACAGACTATAAGGGCACCCATATTCAATTTATGGCTTGTTAGTGGGCACATTATAAGATTAATTTGTTGCATCGCTGGGCACCATGTCGCCACATGACATTTTTTAAAGCTCTCTCGCCAAGACCTCGTGACTGTTCGGTAATAATTGTTTTAAAGTGACTGTTTTAGAGGATCGAGGTCCAAATACAAACCCGGAATAGAGAAAGTACTGCAGCTAATTGCACATCTATATAGCTTACAATCTCAAATACCACTGTTCCCTACCAACAACCTTTTCAATACAAGTGTTCAAGTGAAAGATGGGACTAATGGCAGGCCGAGGAAGCTTTCACTCGGATGACGTGTGACAAGGCGTAGAGCCAGATCTTCCTTTAGGTGCTTTGGCAAAGCGAGGAAATAAATGAACGACCAAAACAATTTTGTTAAAATCCAATATCTTCTTCAGTGGGTTATGTCCGATTGTCGGAACAGTCACAGATAAACCCGTGTAACCATATCTATATTTAAAAAAAAAAATCTAACCTCCTGACGAAAAAAAAAAAAGGTTAGAGACTTCAGCAAAAAAAAAAAAAATGTAATCGACTCAGGAAAAAATACAATAAAACAACCTAATCGACTTCAAAATTTAATCGACTTAAGAAAAAAAAAAAAGAGAAAGAAAGATGATTCACGCAAGGTGGAGACAATGTACTAAAAGTGAGCCGACAGCTCTCTATGCTTACTCGCACATAAAATGGAGGGCATAATAATAAACGTTCAATAGGACCTGGCGCGAGAGGCGAGAGAGATGGGGATTGATGAGGAAACATTATGAACTTTAATGTATTTCCTGTGAAATAGAGCGAAATGAACAACAGCCACATCAAAAAACAGCGCGCGCATCTCGACTTCATCGGCCTCCGCCATCTTCCTGAACCGTCAGGGGGAACAACAGCTGTTTCCTCGTCCAGATCATGGCATTATCATCCCTTTGGTTGGAGATAACAGTTGACGGGGGGAAATTTTCTACAGGAAATCCTGATTTCTGACGGTTAAGGGAGAGGGGGGGGGGCGTCTGTAAAGTATATATGCTCAGATTGGTTTGGAAAGGGGGGGGGGGTGTGTGATGGGAGAAGGGTTTGTTCTAAAGCATACATGAAGGGAAGAAAGGGGGAGGGAGGGGGGGTATCTAGGGCGCACGTGCACGCTTTTCAAATCTTGACCTTAATTCTTGTTTGTTCCAGCTCCATCTTTTGCACAACTAGGAAATTCGACGTTGAAACGTTTGCGGCTTTAGTATTATGTCACCGAGTTAGAATCAATCGGAACTGTGAGATATCTTGATAAGTGCCACAAACGCATTTTAAAACAAGTGTCAAAGTGTGCATTTGTTATAGACGTGCCTCTTCTACATGTAAAATATCTGCAGTTTTTCACAAAATGGAGATGGGGACAAACAAAAATTAAGGTAGCCATTATGGTAGGGAATTGTAATTTGTGTGTGTGTGTGTGTGTGTGCGTGTGTGTGCAGAACTATAGTCTAGATCTATAACAATTATGTTTCCAATAAAACATTCAGAAAATAGTCTGTGTACAATATCACATAACTCTTGACTACATTATGGACGGGCAAGCTGGAAATATTATGATACTTCCTTGCAAAATTCGGTGTGATATATGGCAGTCAGGAAACCAAATTAATCCTATTTTAAAGTATGACCATAAAATATTGAAGTAAGAAGACCAAAGGTATGCTTTGAAGCTGCATTGATATGGACATTTGAGAACGTGTTTAAGAAACGAATATTTCTGATGCTTTCGACAACTGTTCTCATACAGCCAGCTGCTCACGCAAGGACATCATTGACGATCCCCGTCCCTTTTTGAACACAGACAGGCACATAAAACTTGAGGGAAACATTTTAACAGGTGGCAAACGTAACCATCACGGCGAAACGACCCTGAAGAGCCTGCCGCCATTTTGAAAGACGATACGCGCGTCAGTTGTCTTCCTGAAAACGAGGCTGCCAGCTGACGCAGACGTGAGAGGAAGAAAAAAAAAAAGGTGAAAAAAGACAGGATACTGCCATTCTGCCATTTTGTCAAAGGACCGAATTAACCTGATGAAGACGGGGGGCGGGGGGTGACAGTATTCGGATGTGAGGGCGCCGAGCAGTTTTTGTTTAACCTTTTCTGTTCAGTCAAGAATGGTTCTAAGAGAGAGGGCGTGAAAAGGGATTTGTTTAACGCTGAAGTATCAAGAGCGAAGATTGGATCTGAATGAGTCTCTGCAGTGGCGGAATGAATTGGCAATTTTGCTCAAGTTTTATTTGTCCAGATTTACTTAAGGATAAAAAGGAAGAAGAACTAGGAAGGAGGTGGTCATTCCAAGGCATGCCTTGCTACATTGTCATGGACTGGTTTAAAAAAATAGGGGGGGTGGGGGGGTTGTGGAAATTGGTGGAAGTGGGAGGAGGGGGTGGTGATGGGTAGGGCCAGGGTACTGCTACATAGGTGTATGGACTGGTTTTGAAAAAGAGGACGGAGATTGTGTACATGGAAGGGCGGAGGAGAAGGGAGAGGGGGGGGGGCGACTGGGTGGGACGGACCGTTGCATTGGTGAATACAGATAAACCTCATTGGAAGGCCATAAGGCTCAGTTTGGTGAATGAATTTACTAGAAATATTTTATCACTACTTGAAATGCATTAAAAAAAATAATTTTTTTTAAAAATGTGCCTGGTTAAGAATACCCTTAGGGACTTTGACAACTATATGAGGTCTAGGTCTTTAGTTTAGCAGGTTTTGCTGCCATTGGCATTTACACCTCACTTTTCTTGTTTTGTTTTTAAAAAAAATTATTTTTCCTCGTCTTGTTTCTGTATGGTTTTGTGGTAGGGATGAATTTTTTTTAGAATTTTGCCCGGGCAGCGGCCTTGCTCGGCCTGCTCTTCCCGACATAATTAACTGCCAAGGTAAATACATAACAATATGAGCATTCTGCACTGATAAGGATATTTACTAGGAAGTCAAGAAACGGCCATCGGAATGAACAATTGTGAAAAACAACAGCACCAAATTAACACGAAAATTTGATCGTCCAGTATTTTTTCATCTAAAGGAAACATTGATTTTATCACAACCCTAAAATAATCCCACAATTTTTAACAAATATAATTATTTCTTACAGATGCTTGACTTGGTTTTAAAAAAAAAGAAGAGAAAAGAAAAGAAAACTTGCTGGCAATAAGACTTTTCTTATCAAGTTCCATCGAAGATTTGACATTCCTGTTTCACTTTGTACACTGGCACACTTTTCACAGTTATATCTCGGGGAATGTGGTTGTCGGTAAACATGAAGGTCTTGAGACAAGTTTGTCCTCATAAGATGCTTATGTCAACTCAAGACGAGAGGTTTGCGACAGCTCCTCAGAGCAAATACTTGTCTTATTGTTAACAAATGGGAGCATCACTACCAGGCATAGCGAATACGATTACAGTATTTTACGCCGGTATGTAGCCCTGTTTACATTTGAAATTCGGGTTACCAACTTTTTTTTTCGTTGAATAATCAGATATATATTTAATTGCATTGGATTGCCTTCACTTTTTATTTATTTATTTATTGGTTCAGTTATTTATGTATATATTATTACGAAATCTAGAACTCTTCCATTAAATTTCCACCAGAGTTACCTTTAACTTAAAACTCTAGAATATCTTCGAAAATGATAACTATCCTCAACATGCGCGATTAAACGTCAATAATTATGTTCTCTACAACATTTTCCTCCTTTTATTATTATTGTTATTATTAGTAGGCCTGTTATCATTATTGCTCCGTTTTCCTAGATGATGATCTTTTAAAAAAAAAAAAATTCTTTTTTAATACATATCAACTGGTTTTTTTTTTTTTTTCCGGTGTTACTGATATTTGGGCATACGAAAGTTGCGATCTCAGTGTTGCTTCGATGTGTTGAGGAAAATAAAAATTGGCAGTTTCACCCATTATCCCCTCCGCTTCCCCTCCTTACCCGCATCTCCGATGAGAAATAGATTGACACAAAACTGCATTATGCAAGAAGCAATTATTCCGTACCCGAATCTATTTACTCAGGTATCGACAACTCTCAGGGTAACTTGACCTAAACTTTACTACATTATTAAACATCCAACTGTAACTAGCCTCGATACCAAAATGATCTACAGCTCCATTCTCAATTTCAAAACCCCGACAATTCCCGTATAAACAAAGTCTCTCCTGACGTGCTTTCGCTTTCAGAGAGAATATTTAAAACCATTTGTGTCACGCCCTTGAGAGTTGATTTAAAACGTAAGTAAATATGAAATACAAAGGAGATAAGAGGATGAGGCGACGGTAAGACCGAACATTTTAACTTTTTCTTATCAAAATCTTGCGTTCTTGTGACCTGTAGTGTCGCTGTGTGTTTTTCATTCTTAGCGAGGTTCGGAATCAGCGTTCTGTACGTACTAAGCGTGTCCCAGTACATCTATGGCATGTCCTCGCATCCATGCTGACAAAATTATCGTATTTGCGAAAATCTTGAATAAACAGAGCTGACGTTGACATCTTTACAAATACGGAGCTGAAATTTTACACTTAGAATATTATCTATATTATTGTATATCTCCTGAGTTGCCGAAAATAAGCATGTAGAGAAAAAGCAAAATTTTAAGCTTACAGGAGTTGAAAAAAAAACAATTCTTCGATTTCCACATTCTGTGATGACCAAAGGAAACTATTAGTAGCACAAAATTGTAACCAAGATAGAAAGATAGAGAAACTTCCATTCCCCCCATAAAGACCTTAAAAAGTGAATTTAGCCCAGTTTGACGTATACAGTCTTTCCGTATCACAGCTAATATATTTCGCAAGGGCTATATGGTTTGGGGACAGTAGTATTTTACACAGGGACTATAGATAAGCAGTAGGCACAACTGAGTATTTCCACTATTCGGCTTTTCAGTTAGACCAGAGACACAGTATACCGGGACGATTCAATTCGCCAAATCCCGTCCGTCCACTTGCCCGCGTGTCATCCATGTCAACAATGCAACAATTTGCACCACACCTCTTCATAACTGAACGCAAAAGTCTAGCACCACAGAGCTCTGTGAGTAGTTCTCACCGAGTTAAAACGCGCGCAAGTTGTGGACATATTGTGAAAGAAGGACTGGTCCGTCTCGGTATTCTGTGTCTCGGTTAAGACGTTAAAATAAAAAAGGCAAATCATGTAACCAAGGCACGTCGGCATCAGGACACTGAAGGGCTGTGGGCACTGCATTCATATTGATATTTTTCCGTTTCATGCTGTGTCTCTACCGTATCTCATCTTCACATATCCCAGTAGCGTAATAAGACCGAACATTTTATTTTTTTTCCAAGTTGAATTTACAGGCTTGAACAATACAGTAAAAACACCCATCAAAATCACTGCTGTTGTATAACTATCCAATTTAACCCGTGGCAAATCACCCACCCGTCCATGGAATGAGCCAAAAACACGGAGATAAGCCACTGAACATGTCAATAGGCCGAACCTTAATAGCTCGATAACTTAACACGCTAATAGCTCCAGTTTCCACGACACAGATAGTACAAACAAAAGGAAGAGATATATCGGTAATAAAGAACATCAGATACGGGGTTATTCCACCAGCAAGGATCGATGAGTACATCTGATAATGCTATAATGGCCATGGAGACTTTTGAAATGGCAGCGATGCATGAACTTCCCATTTCAAGCTCCATCAAATCCCCTGCAAAAGGGGACAAATTTACAAATGATCTAAACCCATGACAACTGTATCATAAAACCATCGCACAGCTTATTGTAAAAGGAGTATTGTGTCCTTGAATAGAAGAGTGGTTTCTATTGAGAGATGTTCCTTCAATTTCAGAAATGTAAACCAGAGCTAAAATCAGTTCTGTGCCAGGAATCTAAAGAAATATCTACTGACTAACTAATAATGTCTCGCATATTTTGTACATGAAAGAGAGAGAGAGAAGGAGAGAGAGAAGGGGAGAGAGAGAAGGAGAGAGAGAAAGAGAGAGAGAGAGAAAGACAGAAAGAGAAAGAGAGAGAGAAAGACGGAACGAGAAAGAGAGAAAGAAAGAGAGAGAGGGAAAGAATGGGAGAGAGAGAGAGAGAAAAAGTTGAAACTACTTCGTTGTAAAATGCTTTGAAGTCACTCTGTGGAGACGGGCGGTATGAACAAGTACTCCATGGTTACCATTACTCTATTTCACTGTTTTTGAAACTGAGACAACCCAACGAGGGCTAACGTTCCAGGACCTTCCAGATCTTCAATGAAATAAAAGTCTAACTTCCCCGAGTTATAAAGAAATAATTATTTCATGTCTTTTCTCCCAGCTTACTATTTAAATAACAAAAGGACAAAAAAAATCGAACTCAGTTTTCTGAAACAATTAAAATACAGACAAATCACTCTGTAATTCATTGGCGCTATTCTAGAAGCGACTACAGATAACCCCGCCCTCGGTTTAAATAAAAACACTGAAGAGGTTGCTTGACGCCCTCTGGAGAATAGCACAAAATTGAATTAAAAAGCCAAGAACAGACGTCACAACGTTGCATAGATCTGCGGCCCAGATTTTGCACACCCGAAAGGTAAAGAATAAAATTTCAAAAGCTTTCATAACATAAGGAAACCTGTTGAGTTTGCCTACAGGATGAAAGGATTAGACTGCTGAAGCTGGAGATATTATGTAGGCTGAAAAACGATGAACACCCGTGCAAAAATCTGTAAACAAATAATTAAAAATAAACGTTCTTTAAAAACAGGAGGTTCATATCTCTGACTTTCAACATAAACATTGGGTTGGCGTTCTCAAGGACAGCAAGTTATACATTTTAAGCACATTGTTTAAAGCATAAACTGCCATATGTTTTTTACGCGGAACAAAATTCAATGGCACTAAATTTGGTCCTGCATTCAAATAATTTGAACGTGTCGGGAACACCGCATTTTTTTTGGACCGCCAGAGCTTAAGAAGATTTGTAAATCTGTCGACTCGGGTGCTATAGCCTTTATTGGATGAACACTATAATAATTATATGGGCTGACATTCCAACCATATAAAACATTCGCTGCTTTTGTTTGTTTGTTTGTTGAGATTTTAATCTCTTATCAGCACAGTGAGTTATATATATATCAAAAACTTCTTGGCAAACCATGCAGGTGCATGGTCAGGTTAAATATCACTAAGATAGGGGGTATTTGAGCATAGGATCTCTAGCATCCCGGGCCATGCGCTCTGTCCCTAATCAGCCATTGCCTTATTTGTGAGCGGATTTTGGCGAAATCGTGCTTCAGGTGAAAGACCAAACTCCTGTGAAAACCCCTCGAAAGGAGGAGATTTTTCCGATATAAATTGAGATTTGCTTATAATACGACAGATTCGCCATTTTTCTGCTTCAGTTTCAATATTTTGATTGAAATCCTCATAGCAATATTTTATTTTGATTTTTTAAAAAAGGCATGAAAAGTTCACATTAAGTCTGGTTTTGTCTGATCTACCCACATGTATGTCTTCACTACCTCTAACGGTACATATGTTTGTCTTTCAGGCTTCTGAAGAACAGGATTTTTGAATTTTCTATGCACGGCCTTTCTTCCTAGACTCTCATCTTCTCCATCATCTTTATGATTTCTTCCGATTGATTCTGTATTCTGTATTCTCGGCTGTAGGTCTTGCAACTGAAATCGCAAGCCAGGCCAAGGCTGGAGTTAAGGCCCCACGCTAGAGGCTCACCACCTAATTATTATGCATCACACTAAAATACTACTCACAACCCACAACGCATTGGTATGGGCAGTGAGTTGTGTTACATTGTGATGCATAATACTCCAGGTGGTGAGCCACCACAGTGTGGGGCTTACGCCAGCCTTGATTTTGCTAACCCCTTAACATTTACACCCAAAACAACAACACTAACAAATTTCCCAGGAGAAAATTGGGGTCTCTCTCGCCACCAGGCAGCTGAGATGCGATTTCCAATTCTGATTAATATTACGTTACACGTTCACTGATCACAGTGCTTTCATTGCAAACCTTTCACCTTTTGTCGTATATAGTTCAGGGATTTCAGTGATCCCCTGCGGAATTCACATAACACAATTTGCATCCCCCCCCCCTCCCTCCCACCCACAAATTCCTGCGTTGCAAGGTTGAAAAAGTGCAATTTCCCCCTCATCTCCCGTTTTTATGTGATCATTAGACGACAAAAAGTGCTCCCCTAACGTTTCGGTTCGTTGCCAATGTCTCTACGAGCGAACCAATTTAAACTTCAAAATAAGGAAGACAAAAAAGCCGAGCCTGTTAAAAAGATTGTTCAATCTCATTAAAAGTTCTTTGTGCATCCACATTGGCTAACTTTGTGTCAGCTGCCACATTTTCATTGTTACGTTAGCCGAGGGTTATTATACATATTCTTTTTTTAACTGGGGAGACGCTTCATGCCCGACTTGTTCTGAAATACTGAGGCTTTTGCCTCGCTACTTTTCACAGCTAAGGCCTAATCCTAACTTTCTCCTCATCTAGCAATTTCACTAACATTTTGACGAATGATTGGTATGTATGCACATCAGTTTGTTTTGGCGGTTTTACTAACACTGTGATTAAAAGTCGGCATGCTGAGGAATGTATCATAGCAATTTCACTAACATTATGCCGATAAATCATCGGCGGGTCATCTCGGGAGAGAGGAAGACTAGGGGAAGGTAACCCTGAATACAAATACCACACTGCCTTGTGCGTTGCTATGATAGCAAAGGCTATGGGAGTAAACCCAGACAGAAAATCAGGAGTGGAGACCCGAAGGTGGTTGTCAGGGAGAACTGCATCAAATTGGCTTCCAGCATCTCCTGCAGCCGGACTAGTTCCAAATGTATTGACCTGGTCTCTCCCTTGGGTTTAACTAGAATGGCAGAGAGAGGGGTGGTGCCTCTGGGCAAAGCACCATCTCTTAAAAATAGCCCAGGCAAGGCAGCAAAACGAGGAGGCGTTTGCTCGGGCTTGGCAAGCGTCTGTCTCTCCTCTATAAGCCCACCGATTTCCGATTTGGAGAGGACACTCCAGCCATCCGTTACGGATGGGCACAACACGGGAGGTGGCAGTTACCGGTGATAAGCTCAATCCATTTGGCGTACGGATGAGCGCCAGGGGTCCCCTCTGTCGGTGGGAGCGGCTTTTCAGCTGCATTGATCAACTACCGCCCGCCGTAACCTGGGCAGCCCCCAGGCAGTTGGGTGTTGTTCCGCCACGTCAGCCTGCTTCATAAGGTGGTTGGAGCTAGACCAAAAGTCAAAAAGCTGACGTAAAGTGTGCACCTGGCAAAAACAGAAAAATACTAAAACTTGGTACCTGGAACGTCAGAACAATGCGCCCAGGCTTGCAACAGCAAGATCTCACTGATATTGACTCCATCAGGAAATCCCAAATTATTGATCGAGAACTTCAGCTACTAAACATCGACATCGCTGCCCTTCAAGAAACTCGACTTCCCGACTCCGGGTCAGTCAAAGAAGAAAACTACACCTTCTTCTGGCAGGGCCTAAGCAGCGAACAGCCGAGAATCCACGGCGTGGGCTTCGCCGTAAAAAACTCCCTTATCAATTCGATCGCAACTCCAATTGGAGTGTCAGAACGCATCATGACACTCAGACTGAACACCCGGTCTGGTTTTACCAACATTATCTGTGTCTATGCCCCAACACTTACCTCCTCTGACGAAACCAAAGACATTTTCTACGAGGCATTGCAGAGGACTCTCCACAACATCCCTCTCACCGAAGGCCTGCTAATTCTGGGTGACTTTAACGCTCGAGTGGGAGCAGATCACTCCGCATGGCCAAAGTGCATTGGGCACTTCGGCATTGGCAACATCAACGAAAACGGGCAGCGCCTTCTGGAGCTATGCTCCGTAAACTCATTATGTGTTACAAACACGTACTTTGACCTTAACAGATGCCAAAGAACATCATGGCGCCATCCCAGGTCTGGTCATTGGCATCAATTAGATCTTATTCTCTCAAGGAGGAAGAGTTTGGGCTGTATAAAAATAACTCGTTCCCTCCACAGTGCTGACTGTGACACCGACCATGCACTGGTAGTCAGCAAAATCAAAATTTCGGCCAAGAAAATATACAGATCAAAAGCCCCTTCAATCCCTAAGATCAATGTAACAGCAATCAGAGATGAATCAAAGAGAAAGTCATTTGAAAAGTTATTTGCTGAAAGCATGGATAATGTCACCCAATGTGACTCGGTAGATGAAACATGGAACACTCTCAGTTCAAAAATTCATGACTGTGCCATCAAGTCTTTTGGACAGCATAAAGTTTCAAACAACGACTGGGTAGCCCAGAACAGCGAAATTCTCCTACCTCTCATTGAGCAAAAGAAATCTGCTTTCAATGAGTATAACAAAAATTGCAATCAGAGTACAAAAACTTGTTTGAAAAATGCAAAAGCTAAACTTCAGCTGGAGGTAAGACGTTGCGCCAACAAATACTGGACAGACTTGTGTAACAGCATACAAGAGGCAAATGAAAAGGGAGATATGAAAACCGCCTTTAGTCAGATGAAAGTAGCTCTTGGGCCAATCATCACCAAAAGCGCCCCACTTAAGTCTGTAAATGGTGAACCCATCACAGATAAAAATGAACAACTGAACAGGTGGGTAGAGCATTACTCTCTGTTGTATTCAACTGAGAAAAATATTCCACCAGATTTTGAGGAACACCTCCAAAAACTGCCAATAATGGCCGAACTTGACGCTGAACCTTCCTTAGTCGAGCTTTCCAATGCAATCGACCACCTGTCTGCTGGAAAAGCCACAGGAAGTGACAACATTCCTGCAGAGGTATTAAAAGACCTAAAAGGCCCACTATTACCACACCTGTATAATCTGTTACTACAGTGTTGGAAAGAAGGCGTGATACCACATGATATGAGAGACGCCAAAATTGTCACACTTTACAAGAACAAAGGAGACAAAGGCGACTGCAACAACTATCGAGGCATATCCCTCCTCAGCATTACTGGAAAGGCTTTTGCTCGCGTCATCCACTGCCGCCTTCAACAACTGGCGGAAAAAGTCTTACCAGAAACACAATGTGGCTTTCGAAGCAAACGATCAACTATTGACATGATATTTGCACTTCGGCAAATCCAAGAAAAATGTAAAGAACAAAACAGGCCGCTTATAACATGCTTTGTGGACCTAACAAAGGCTTTCGACACCGTAAGCCGATCTGGCCTGTATGCAGTCCTTAAATCCATAGGCTGTCCACCAACATTGCTAAAACTTATTGCATCCTTCCACACTGACATGAGGGCATGTGTCAACTTTGAGGGCTGCACATCCAATTCATTTGCTGTAAACAGCGGTGTGAAGCAGGGATGTGTTCTTGCTCCTACCTTATTTGGTATATATTTTGCAGCCCTACTCAAGAATGCCTTTGGTCAATGTTCAGGTGGAGTACTTATTAACACCAGAGTGGACGGCTCCATTTTTAATGTTGCCAGACTAAAAGCAAAATCTCGTACAGAGCATATTATGTTACAAGAGCTCCTCTTCGCAGATGATGCTGCAATCGTGGCCCACGATGAAACCACGCTCCAGGCTCTCATCAATAGCCTTGCCAAAGCCTGTGACAAATTCATGCTAAAGATCAGTGTCTCAAAAACTGTAGTTTTGACACAAGGCTTGAGAAACCCCAACCCAATCATGCTGAATGGCTCTCCTCTGGAGCAAGTGGGAAAATTCTGCTACCTAGGCTCAACCATCAGTGGTAGCACAGACATAACAACTGAAATAAATGCCAGAATAGGAAAGGCGGCCACAGCTTTTGGCAAACTCTCAAAAAGGGTGTGGAACAATAGCAAGCTGACCATCAAAACAAAGGTACTCGTGTACCAAACTTGCGTCCTAAGCACCCTGCTGTATGGCTCAGAGACATGGACCACCTACTCCAAACATGAAAGATCCCTCAACTCCTTCCACCTGCGCTGCCTACGCAAAATTCTCAAGATCAAGTGGCAAGACAGGATCTCAAATATCGAAGTTCTGAGCCGAGCCAACATTCCATCAACTCAGGCTCTCCTAGGCAAAAAAAGACTGCGGTGGCTTGGACATCTCCACCGTATGGAAAATGATCGCATCCCCAGACAAATTCTCTACGGGGAACTTGCTACTGGCAACCGACCCAGAGGTAGGCCACATCTGCGATTCAAAGACACTTGCAAGGTCACGATGAAAGCATTCAACATCGACCCCAATGAATGGGAGAACCTTGCAAATGATCGAAGCAGATGGAGACAAATATTGCGCAGTGGCACGCTCGCAATAGACTTCAAGGCAAAAGAAACATACCTGACAAAACGACAGAGGCGGAATGAAAACACTCGCCAAAGTGAACCCAAAAGACTGACCTGCAATCAATGCCATCGCACTCTCGGGTCAAACATTGGTAGAATAAGCCACGAGAGAAGCTGTCAGTCAAAGTGAAAGTGAATATTCTAGCTGCTAAGACCGTCTGTAAAGACGCTAAACGCCATATATATGCCGATAAATACTCCAGAGTTTGAATTGGCAGTTTTATTAAAATTCTAACATTAGATGAATATAATAAAAAAAAACAAAAAAAACTATTATTCCTGGGAGTTTTGCTGTTAATAATGTTGTAATATATTAATGTAGATGCTTTAACAGATGCACTTATTTTCGCAGTTAAAAGCACTAATTTCATGGAATGGTAAGTTTCCTTCCCTGTACAGATAGGCCATTTGCTACCGGTGAGACTGTTAAGTTAATTCCGAACAAAACAGTTCGTCAGGAATTGCCTTTTCATCCCTAAGTCCAGTACGAAATTGAATCTGAATTGTGAACCTCGATGAAGAAACCAGCCTGTTACAACTAATCAGCAGTCTAGGACCAATCACTAGCGTGTAGATACTGATAAGATTTTTTCCCCATTTTTACCATTTGCCAGGTTGAAAACTATAATGAGGTTGGCCATCTGTTTCCAGGTGAAGGCCAAGAGCAGATTTTTTTTTGCCAGTTAGTAAAAATAATACCGATATTCAGGGGCAGGTTCTAATATTCACAACAGGTTATTTATGGCCAATTTCCCAAAATACTCCGATCAGATTTTGGCCGTTTTGCCAGCGAAAATTTTTTTCTTGCCGACTTGCCAGTCTTACCTTTGATTTTAACTCTTATCTCCAATCTTTTCCAAGAAATTCAATTTGGATGGATGGATGGATGAAAAGATGGGAGTTATAGATGGATGGGTAGATGGATGGATGGATCAATGGATGGATAGATGGATGAACCAATGGACCAATGTATGTATGGATGGATGGATGAACCAATGGACTAATGTATGGATGGATGGATGGATGAACCAATGTACCAATGTATGTATTGATGGATGGATGGATGAAAGGATGGAGTTATAGATGGATGGGTAGATGGATGGATGGATGGATGGATGAACCAAAGGACCAGTGTATGGATGGATGTATGGATGAACCAATGGACCAGTGTATGGATGGATGTATAGATGAACCAATGGACCAATGTATGTATGGATGGATGAATGGATGAACCAATGGACCAGTGTATGGATGGATGTATGGATGAACCAATGGACCAGTGGATGGATGGATGGATGGAATAAATAGAGTGGTGGATGAAGAGATGGGTGGAAAAAGGGGATGGCTGAAGCGAATGAAAGGATGGATAAATGGGTGTTCGGAGAAATGACTATTATGTGTCTGAGTGAACGGGCAGGCGGGCGAATTCATATGATATGCAGACGCATGGGTTAGCCTCTACACTGAGCAAATGAATGGTTAATCAAATTAAAATAACTGAATAAATCTGATAAAACAAGACCATAAAAAAGGAAACAGGACATAATAATTATATGCAAATTTGATGAGCAGAAACCAGGACAGCTAAGTCCGTGGTGAAACTATCGTTTGATATGCTATTTCATGAAATGGTCAAAGAGCTGTCGATCGTCCAAAAAAAAAAGTGATCATATCCACAGACTTACCTGACACAACGAACATTAATCCAACAGCCTTCCATAATGACGTCATATATCCCATGATCAGGCATGTAATCCACTTCCTCACGACTTCGATCGACAAGACGAATATCACAATGATCGAATCCCAGGAGGAATCCAAAAGAAAAATAATTAAATAAAACGACGGTGCAGATGACGTTGAGAAAATGGAAACTTATCCAAAGTAAAACGTCATAGGAACAACATGAAAGTCCGTTTGGTAATTTTTGACCATCACTGTGGACGAAAAACAAAGAGAAACACAGAATAATGACATTGGAGAGATTCGATAAGATTTAGGATTGAGGATAAGGACGGGGTTAGGGCAAAACGCTAGGGATACGTACGTTATTATTACAACATCTTTTAACTTGCTTTGTTAGGCATAAAGCCCTTTTTGTCACGTACAAAAGCTTTTTATTTGATCTGTAGACAAGCAAATGTAGGAAAAGCAAATGGTAACATGTGGAACGTATGGAAATCAATAGTTCAGAATGTAAACATACCAGTATTTAAACTTCATGTTGTTTATAAAAAACAAAGTAAGTAATTAATTATATTATTGATTACGTACGCATTAAATACGTTGCTTGATTAGTGCATACAGAATGAATCAGAGCTTGAGATTGAGATAATGAAAACAGAGCGAGAGAGAGGAAAAGAGAAAAAGAGGGGGAGAAAGAAAGACAGAGAGAGAGCCGGACAAACAGACACAGAGAGAGAGAGAGAGAGAGAGAGAGAGAGAGAGAGAGAGAGCGGTAGAGATAGCCGAGAGAAAGGGGGGGGGGCAGACAGGGGGTAAAGAAGAGAGAGGGAGACAGACAGACAGACAGACAGACACGTGCACAGAAAGACAGAGAGAGACAAACAGACATGGGACAGAGACAGAAAGAGGGGGAGTGAGAAAGAAAGAGAAAACAAATCGTAACTTGATTGTTTTATTTAAAAGAAATGTTACGTGGCGGTTTTTATCCCACAACGGGCATTGAAACAAACTGGCCAGTATAGCACTCTTTACCTTTAACAGTGTTGTCCACTCTAACCCATGACCCACTCGTGATTTCGTCCTTTGGTCAAGGTGACTCAGGTGACCATGGCCTTGACCTTATAGCAGTCTATTGGTCGTCATGGTGACGCAGTTGTCAATACCCATCATGGGTAAAATTTGAAAATATATATATTATATTGTCTGGATGACACTTCTGAAAGTTTGGCTGACTTGTCGATGCAACTGTCCGTTTCTAGAGGTCGAGCTTTTGTTGTTGTTGTTGTTGTTGTTATCGATACCTGAAAATGAAAGATTGAAATAAATGAACACAAATGAACACAAATCAAAATTGCTATTGTTACAAGATGGATCCCTTAGAATGACACGGTTCTGTCTCCACGTTTTCGTTGAACTGAGTTACACACTTCACACAACTTCTACAGGTCATCTCCATTGTGTGTCAATGTGAAAGTATCAAGCAGATTTCGATGTGTAATTTGTAAGTATTACTGAATAGATTAAACAGTCGTATCTCTAAAAGATATGAGCACTTGAAACTTCAGTCATCAATTTGTCAAAAGTTGGTGGAAGGGACTTATTATTCTAAGCGGACTAGATCTTGCCATAAGAATGTTTTGCACACGTATGTGACTTTTGTGTGTTTGTTGGGGGCACAGTGGCATTGTATAAGCCATATAGAACGAGCAGTGAGCATAACTCAGCTTTTTCTCTATTTGGCTTTGTAATTTGACCACGGTCCCCCAGCGGCAGATTTTGTTTTATAAGTGTGTGCATGAAAAGAAGGATGAAAAAACACGCTTATCTGAATACTTAATAATTTACTAAACAAACCATGAGAGAAGTAAACAAGTAAATAAATCGACAAAAATAAATAAATAAATAAATAAATAAATTATACAATAATATAAATAAACATAAATAAGTATAAAACGACAGAAAAACAATACTTTGACTACAAAGAAATTAATACAAGCCCAAGACATGACCATGAAGTGACTGTCCAGTTTAAAATATTAACAACATCTACAACATAGATCTGTAGATCATGAAAACAATCTATGAACTGCCTGACCGATGCCAATAGAGGTCATTTAGTTTTCTTTTTTAAACATTGAATCCAGCTGTATTTGAAAACAGCGATTTTGTTAAAATTTAATTTAATAACGGGTCAGTCTTTCACAAAACAAAACAAACAAAAATCGAGGAAAAAAACAAACAAACGAAACATGTATCCTGTGCCATGGCACGACGCTTCTGAGTTTTTTTCCAAGAAGGGGAAAAGTTTGAATAGCCTCCACATACAACGTACGTTTCCAAAAGAACCCACCTACAAACACACACTCGCTCAGACAGACAAAGAGATCGTGGCAGTTCTGGCAACAGGCGGAGCCCGTGAATGGTGTTGACCTAACACCAAGTAATCAATACTACGGTACAAGAAGTGTGAAGACAGAGCGTTTAGGTGAGAAATGAAGAGATAGAAATGAACATTCGCCTGGCAGAAAGTGATGCTCCCTCATTAATTGTCATTACACGTCAGAGTATTGAGTAGTCAATATCACAGTCTTACGCGGGTTCTCAGCCTGGGGCAAAACATACTGCGACCTTATTTCTTGTTTGTTCTGAAAGATCACTGCCAGTAAATTACCACTGGAACTGCCTTTACGTTAAAAGTCCCAAATGTCTCCTGACGTGATAACTTTCCTCAACATTATTTATGTACTCTGTATATTGTGTATCAAATGAAATACATGTACATTAAAATAATTAAATCAAATGGACGCTTTATGAACCATTGAAATAAGGATTTCTTTCTTCATTTGATTGAAATTAATAGAGGAATTAAATTTCATGAAATAATGATTACCACTGTAAAAGTAAAATGCCGAAAATAAAAAATAGATCACAATACCAAATGAGCGGTTAGAGGGGAGGGGGGGGGGGGGCAATTTTATGCCCGGAGATTCACTCCAGCTATCCAGAAGTTCAGGTTCCTTCAGGTCGACCTAAACAGGTGTTTGGCTGCGCCGTTGGCTGCCAGCGGTGGTGATGCCCTCGAGAGGACGAGCCCCGTGACAAATGAGACGAGTCTGCCCTGTTTGTTACTCGACCTGGATTGTCATAACCGGAAGTTTTCTTCATCTGACAGACTCGCAAAAGCATAATTATCACTATGATTGGCTATTTAAATAAGGATATTCCACCCTCACTGGATTCAGTGCCCTATGGATGTTCGTTAACGCTATTTTACATTCGGTTGGGGGATGATATGATGAAGAAGCTGTTATTAGGGAAGCTTGTCATTTTTTACATTATAAACCAATACAGAACAGTGAACATTTCCCAGTATTTTTTTCAATATTTTGGCCTTGTAATCAGGTCCTCTTAGAATGTCAAAGTTCAAACTCCCTTCCGTCAACTTTTGAGAAATGGAGGATTGAAGTTCCATGTGCTCATAGCCTATAGAGCTTCTTTTTTTTTTCTTTAAGCAATAATTACAAATTACACGCCGAATCCGCTTGATACTTTGATAGACAATGGAAAAGGCCTGTAAAAGTAGTGTGTAATGTGTAATTCAGTTCAGCCAAAAAGTGGAGATAGAACCTTGTCATTTTAAGAGGCCGATTAGGCTACGCGCCCCTAACTACAGATGAACAGAGTGAGTGTCTGGGGTCTATGAGACCCCAAGTGTAAACTGCAGTTGATACACTATATTTCCAGCCTCTGCTGTTTGGTCCTCACGCATGGGGGTCATTCCTCGCACAATTTTAGACCCGGTCAAGAAACACAGTGATTGCTTGGCTGCCAGCCAAAGGCGTGTGTCGAGGTGAGTACTGGGAGGAAATGGTCCATGTATCCTACCTTATTGATCTCTCTACTGACCCAAAATAACTTTATTTTAATCTACTCTGTGCCTCTGGCACTTCTACTCGTTCGCGGCTTTCTGTAACACCTCACGGGGAGAGGGAAACTAATGGATATTAAGAAGGGCAGAATTGTTTGTTCTATACCAATAGAAGTGTTGTGTTTTATTTATTTACTTATCATATTTTGTTTGTTCTTTAAGTTTGACATAAACTGTGCTTTGTTTTCATCTCTCTCTCTTTCTCTTTGCCTCTCTCAAATGTTTCTCTTTTATTTATTTATTTATGTTATTTAAAAAAATAAATTATTTATTCATTGTTTTTTTGTTTTTTTTTTGGGGGGGGGGGGTGGGGGGCACTGTATGAGGATGAGAGTAGATCAAGGGTTTGTTAACGTGTGTGAGTGGGAGTATGATGAATTGATTTTATGTTGATCCTGTCTTTAATTTTAGCTCAGCGCCTTAGAGCACATTATTGTTTGTGGATTTGAGCGCGGTACAAGTGAATTATTACACTACATTACATTACATTAATTTTTTTTAATTGGGAAGGGGGAGGGGGGGGGGGCATTGTATTTTTTCTTTTTTTTTCACTCAAAAATAAAAATTTTTGAAATTACTTTGGCACCAACGTAATGGTGTCAAGGGTCAAAACACGTGTTTGTTTGACAAGAGTTCTCTTCCTGTGCCGTAGTCCAAGCTCTTCCATTTCCAACAGCTCGTAGCAGGCCATTGTTTGCAACAAGGCGACCGGTCCAAAGAAAAGTGGCGTAACAGACAGAATGACAGTCTTCCGCTTTATTATCCCCGAATACGAACAGTCACTCACATTGGTTTGCCACACTAGAAACTATTCTTTTTGGAAGCAGATACGTCTATCTTCATTTGACATAAAAGAATTACGTGTGAGATCGGTTCGTAGAGACAATAAAGTAGAAAAAAGCCATCCTGTCAGTTAGGTAGTTTTTTTTCCTGCGGGCGGCAGAATGGTACCTCTCAATCTTTCTTCCGAACTGATGTGGGTTTGTCACTAAATCCTCACTACAGATCACTGACCTGACTTCTCTCCTTGCCTGGTCCCAGCCAGACCCTGTGGCGTAAATGTCAAGCACTCTGTCAGTTGACATTGATTGTTGAACTTTCAATAACGAACACCGTGAAGAGCAAAACGAATAGAAAGGTGGGAGTTCTAATAATGTTTTTCCTTTTTAAACACCAAAAGAGGACTTCAGATTCACCACGACCGTTAGTCCCTGTCAGTCTAAAGAGACAACTGAAGGGGTCAGTTCTATAGCGCGACTAGCTCCACCACAAAACGAACGGTTAAAATGTGGCCAAAAAGAAAAAAAAAATGGGAAACGTTATTTTCCCGTTCATTTCTGACCTTTTAAATTTCTTTTTCTTCGTTCTTCCTTGGCATTCCCCTATTTGGCCCAGATTTCATCCCTGGCCATCTCTCTCTCTCTCCCTCTCTGTCTCTCTCTCCCTCTCTGTCTCTCTCCCCCTCTCTGTCTCACCCTCCCTCCCCCCCTCTCTCTCTCTCTCTCTTTTCTCCCTCTTTCTGAATTTCCCATATTAACACTCCCTGATTCTAGTTTTATCTAAGACAACAGAAGAAACCTTTGTCACAGCAAAACACACAAAATATTTCACAACCCACTCCTCGTGGACTTCGAGAATATTTGCCTATGAACATAAAAGGTTCACATCCAAACGACGAATTCCGCACATGGCACGATAAGAATGATTGACAGACGTGAGAGAGAGGGGGGCGATCGACTTTTATCCCCCTACTACCGCCTTCAAAAAAAAATAAAAAACATTACCAGGTGGCCGAGAATTTGGCTTTGTTTGCATAATGAGTTGTGCTGATTTGCTTAAAGTTTTAAAGTTATTGATTTATTTCACTTACATCACCCAAATTTTGTGATAACAACCACACGGCATCGCCACCAAATACAGCACGGTGGCTGACCGTGCGCACTTGCAAAGATTTCGTTTTTTGTTGTTTTTTTCGGCACGGCGGTTGAGCATGTGCAGTGGCAAAGATTAGATTCTGATGTAAACTTTAAAAAGAAGACTTGAAACTCTAAGGAGAACAAAACGCGGCCTTGGAACCTCCGACGAAAGGCGAAATAATTTTTTTAATTTCGTAACAGCACAAGGCCTGTGACATCATGAGAAACAAAGCAGTAAGGTCAGAATCAGGTTTAGCTAATTTTAGCCACAGCAAGCTCTTTCTAACAGACGTGGCAGTATAATTTTTTCCCCCGAAATAAGCCACAAGTTGATGACAATAAATCTTATGAGTAGCCTACCCAGATGGCTTTCATAACCTCTCTAATGAAAAGCTGTTGCTAGGGGAACGCAGCCAAATTACAAAGCCAAATAGAAAAAAATGCTGAGTTGTGTTCGCTGTTTGGGTATAGCTCACTATATAACATAGTACGGTCCCGTAACAACTCCCATAATATTTAATACGGAAGGGGGTCGAGTGGGTTGTGGGCGGGGGAGGGGAACTAATACACCACGCGTTTCCCATACTACTTACATGGCCAAACGCTATACTTCAAAGTACCATAAGCTACATACACACAACAGGAGGTTAGGGGCGATTGGAAAGATAGCAACATAAACATGTATAGGGGACAAAGACGACACAATTCAGGCATTGAATTGACTTTATTCTAAATCTTTTTATAGCACAATACAATAAAAATGGTTGACAGCTGTTGTAAAGCTGTAGAGCTGTCAAAAGGAAGGTACAGAAAAAAAGGGGGGAGGTTGGTTAAGCAGACAGTAGCAGTAGAGTGACAATCGATCCGAGACCAATGTTGGACATTCGAATTGGTTAATACCTGGTCATTTATGTGTGTGTGAAAGTATCTCTGTCTGCTTCTGTTATGCCAAAGAGAAGGGGGAGAGGGAAGAGAGAGAGAGAGAGAGAGAGAGAGAGAGAGAGAGAGAGAGAGAGAGAGAGAGAGAGAGAGAGAGAGAGAGAGAGAGAGAGAGACAGAGAGAGAGAGAGAGAGAGAGAGAAAGGCGGCACAGAGAGAGAGAGAGAGAGAGAGAGAGAGGGACGGGGCTGGACAAAGAGAGATATAAAAACAGCAGGAAAGAGAGATGGGAGGAAGAAAGATAGAAAGACAGAGTGAGGGGCCGGAGGAGGAGAGATAAAATGACAGAGATGGAGAGAGAGACCGGGACACACAGACAGGGCAGAGAGTAAAAGAGATAGAACTACACAGAGGGATAGAGAGAGAAAGACAGAGAGACAAAGACAGACAAATAGACAGAGAGTGAAAGAGAAAATGAAGGGAATGAAAGTAGATCTGACAGAGGAAAGAGTGAGTAACTGCTATACATTAAAAATCTACGCAGGCATGGTACGTGGGCAACTGCAAACTGATTTGTGTTCGATCACTTTGTGGTCTCAAACTTGTCAAGAGAGATGTTACGCATCTTTGTGTCTTTCAAAGTCATTAGGCGTGTCATCTACCCAATACCTTCAAATGAACACAGTATCGGGCTGAGATGAGAACAAAAGTGAGTAATGAATTCATCCCTTCTGATCTCCACATTTCTCAGGTGTTTCATATATTTTGTTATTGTGAACTTTTCTACAGTGGCGTATCCAGGGTTGACAGCTGGGAGAGGAGGGGATGAGGGGGGGGGGGGATATACCTCAGCATTAAAACTATAATTATTATGAAGACCATTATGGAAAAAAACAAGTCCATTTTAAAATTATTTTTTTTTATATTACTAACTGCCCTCGGCATGTTAATCACAGTGTTTAAGTTTCACCTCAGGAAATGCATTATATCAAACTAAAAAAAAAAAAACGCCACCAGTTATAAACTGCCTCCGCCTGTTAACCTACTGCCTCAGTTTCATTTCAAGACACGCATGTATCAAGTTGGAAAAACGTCATAGTGCACAGAAACCTACGCATATAATTAAAATCAATAAAATAAATGAATGCCACCGTTTGGAATTTTTAATCCAGTTCTTCTCAGGTCAATCAAAAGTGTAACTAGTGGTTTTTCCACTGTGACCTTCACATGCATCACTGTACCCGGCCTTAGCTCTTGTTTGTTCTATCCCCTGAAAAACTGGAGATTTTTTAGTATGTAGAAGAGTTAAAACAAATGCACACTTTGACACTTGTTTAAAATGCCTAGTGGCACAGCCCAGTTCACAGTTCCGATTTATTCTAACTCCGTATCTTAATACTAACGCCCCCCGCAAACGTTTAAGGTCGAATTTTCTCAGTTGTGCTAAAAGTGGCGTTGGAACAAACCAGGAATGAGGTCGGATGTATTTCAGCACCGCTTTCAGGACACCGGAATAAACGCATTTTGCGACCGACCACTCACCTCCACCCCTCCCACAAATCTGCATCATGGGATGCCCACCCACGATGTTCACCCACCTCGACCACCACCTACATCCACGCCACTGCATCTTCAAATAAGGAGAACACCCAAATTTGAGCTGAAACACCTGCATGATTAAAGCAGATCTTCGTTTATAATTCGCCTACTCCCGAGTTACGCCTCATTGACCAACCCAGAACAACTATTCAGTATTAAAACAATACTCTCTACCCGGCTTCTTTATGCTTCAATTGTTGTGAAACCTCGATTAACACCTGGGTACATAATTGTGCATTGCGGTCGGGAAATCAACGATGCAATTTGAGAGTTTGCTATGTAGTGGTTCAGGCAAAGTCAGGCAAAAGATAATCCACACGTCTTTAACTTTCTTTCTCCAGCAATGATAATATTATGATGTTTCAAAATACTTAATATTTCAATAAGTTTTTTGATGGGTTGGGTACAAAAAATGGCAAAATATTATAAAAAAATCAGCGACAGCCAGTGGATGTTACAAAAATTAAATTTGATAATTAAAAATGAACATCAAAACCTAATGCCTAATTAATGCTAATGATAAAACAGACTTGTTATGTCTAGAATGAATAAGTACAATGAAGCATACAAATTAAAGTTAAATCCTTGTCGTAAATATTAAAATTCAATTATTGTAGTTTTGTGGGAATAATTTTGGCGTGAACGTGATTTTAAAGAAACAAATATATATTTAATCATAATTATTCTCTACAATCGACATATTCCCCATTTTCCTATTGGCGCATTTATTTTTCTTTTGTCTTATCTGCTAGCCCTCATCTCATGGTCAGGAATGCTGTCAGTTGCCTTTTGGCATAAGTCTGACATTTTCGCATTATTGTAGAGCAGTGACGATGTATCATCATATCATAAAGGAAGTAAGGCTTCTTATGTAATCATGAATCGTTTTTTAACCGCTGAGCCTTAAATACTACAAAATATCACATTACGCATAGAAAGACGCAAAGGTTTACGTGGGCATATTGTAAAAGGTCTTGAAGTTCGCTATATTTTTAACACTTTCTTTGATTTTGAGCCACAACTGAGTTGAACAGAACAAAGTGTTCCGACACTTTCAGCCGGAAAAAAAAAAAAAAGAAAGATCCATTTTCTTCAAGCAGAATTAAAAAAATATGACAGCAAAATTCGTTCTGTCCTCAACTTATTAACACGTCGGTGATCGAAACTCAGCTTTAAAAATCACATCTGTATATTCCCCGAGCCAGCGGGCCAACTACTTTTTTGAATTTATGCGGACGGTGGCTAGAATAACTGATGATTAAACATAAACATCATGATCTCTCCAATATAATAATTGTTATACTGTTGTATGAATCTGCTTGTGGGAGATCGATCACCAGTGTGTACGTATCTATCAAAATTACCATAATGTTTGGTTCCTAAGGAAACACAGACAGCCCTAATGGATGAAGGAACGAAAGAACCTCTGATTAAAAGCAGGATAAGAAGAAGAACAGAGACAACAAGAAAAAGAAACAGAAGAAGAAAAAAAGAAAGGAAGGAAGGAAGGAAGGAAGACAGAAAAAAGAAACAAGGAAGAAAGAAAGAAAAACAGAAAGGATGAAAGAAAGAAAGAAAGACAGACAGACGAACAGAAGGGCAGACGGAAGGGATGGGCTGACGAACAGACAGATAGACAAACAGACAGAAGACAGATCAAGAGACAGAAACACGGCAATATAAGTCTATTCTGGCAAAATTTCTCTTAAAGTTTAAAAAAAAAAAAAATATTTATTGATCTATTCCTGGAAAAAACAACAACACAAAACGGCCGCCGTTCCATGAATGTACGAGTCTGCTCCGACAATCGCTAAAACGCATCATTATTATAATTTGTAACTGCAAATCGGCACGATGAGTCACTTCAAGTTTCGGATTACGCGAAGTGTAAAATCTATAAGAGTTGTTGTTACATTTCTAATGTCGGTATGTGAGCACAAACACAATTAATACCTATGCACAACACACATACAATACATTGATTCACGATGCACACAATAATTATGCAAATACAATTGAATTCTCATAGTACACACAACTCACCGATGTCAGGCAAATACAGGCTACTTTTATAGAGAACGATAGTTATACAAACACAGGGGTTGAAGTAAATAGCAAACAAAAACGCCAGAGAGTGAGGGGGGGGGGGGGAGAAGAGAAAGAGGGAGAGAGATATTGGGAGAGTGCAAGTGAAAGAGTGAGGGAGAAAAGTGAGAAAAACGGAATGTGAGAGAGACAGGGAGAGGGAGAGAGAGAGAGAGAGAGAGAGAGAGAGAGGCAAAGACAGAGAGAGAGAGGGAGAGAGAGAGAGAGAGAGAGAGGGAGAGAGGGAGAGAGAGAGAGAAAGAGAGAGATATGGGAGAAGAATGGTTTCGTGAGAAGATGAGTTGGTGTTGTGTGCATTAACCCCCCCCCCCTCCCAACCCCCCTTTTCGGCAAAAAACTACAATAACATCAACAAGATTCCAGACTTTTACACATTTCATCAAGGATAGCAGGCAGCAGTGGACGCTTTCTAACCACATGATGTATAAACCAGACAAGAACGGGCAGCGAACAGAAATATGCAGAAGATACAAAGTCTATGTTCTTTACTAATACTCGTGATATATTCACTGACCACCCAGTGTCCAGCCCAACCCATTTAAGTCATTAAGCCAGACAACAGATGGTTGTAATGACCGGAAGGTTAATGGCTAGCGGTATCAGGTATCAGCTATGTCCAGTTCTGGCGTCCAAAAGGTCTTTAGTACTATGAACGCTGGCGGCTTCTGGACTCTTTGATAATGGTGGTTCTTGAAGCAGGGTAATCCCGAGATGGTGTTAGGTTCAAAAGTTAATCATACGGAACGGGGTGCTTGTATGGACAGACAAAGAGATAGGCGGATAGATAGATAAACGGACGGACTGGTGGATAAAGCGGCAGGTGCCTACGGTCTTTAACGCCGACAACTGATTGTGATATGAAACAGTCAAATTGATAATAATACAAATTTTTAATAGTTATTTTGGGGCAGGGGCCAAGCGCGAAGGCAGATTGATTGGATATAAAATATAAACAGACAGACAGACAGACAGACAGACAGACAGAAAGACAGAAAGACAGACGGACAGATAAACAATCGGACGAACGCATGGGGGGGGGGCGTACACTCTGTACAGACAGAAGGCTAGATGGAGGGGTGGATAGACAGACAAATGGGCAGACAAAAAGACAGACAGAAGGAATGACGGAGGCAGGCAGGCAGGGTCACGACATACACAGAGACTGAGGGACAGACAGGCAGACAGACAGGCAGACAGACAGGCAGACAGACAGGCAGACAGACACATACAGATAGATAGATAGATAGATAGATAGATAGATAGATAGATAGATAGATAGATTGATAGATAGATCGATAGATCGATAGATAGATAGATAGATAGATAGATATATAGATAAACTAACAGCAGACAAAGAGACAGACAGACGGACGGACATACAAATAGATAGATAAGATAGATAGATAGATAGATAGATAGATAGATAGATAGATAGATAGATAGCTAGATAGATAGACCATCCCACCTAATCACAAAGTTCTCTATTTCCCATTTGCGACATTAATAATAATAATAATAATGTATAGCATTTGTATAGTTTACCATATCCTTTCTTTGCTTTCCAGCACAGGTTCATTTTCACCTACTCAATACATACAACATGATTTCCTGCATACAATGAAAAATGTGTCCCTGTGACTATATTGGATCCCCCCCCCCCCCCGCAAGTCCACACAACCTTTTAATTTGTGATCTCTCAACGATTACGCTATCCAGTACATCAAAGCGTTGTAGCATCGTTGAAATACTCACCCTTGTATCTAATAATCTCTTTTACAAAACAGATCTTGGCGATTAGTATCGTTACTGCCACACGTTTTCATAATGTCATACTGTTTAGTGTAGTTGTCTTTTAAAGTAGGCAAAAGGGTCAATAGAAAAACGAACAGATTAGGGGTCAGAGTAAAATGTTTATATTGTGAGATACAAAAATGAGTTGTCAG
Source organism: Onchidella celtica (assembly GCA_963931925.1). Classification (NCBI taxonomy): domain Eukaryota; kingdom Metazoa; phylum Mollusca; class Gastropoda; order Systellommatophora; family Onchidiidae; genus Onchidella; species Onchidella celtica. Next base: position 32,826,648 of record OZ007581.1, read on the forward strand.
GTATTATTTAGGTAAACAATATGTCAGGGTTAAAAGAAAGACATAATATAATAATATGTGTGTTTATATCTATTATACCGAGGACCCCATGATATAGTTATTATCGTATCTAGGTTTTTACATTTTTTTCAGGGAGGCACAAAAACCGATTGATTTTGTTATTCAGATTTGATAGTTACATTTTACCAACAAAAAAAAAAGTCAATTTTTGAACAAAAGTCAAGTTACAATAGTTTACCATCAGGCTCTCGATATATTGCCACCTTCGTGTTTGTTTGTTCTGTCTCCATTTTCTGAAAAACTGGAGAAATTTTAGTACGTAGAAGAGGTATCATAAATACACACTCTGACACTTGTTTAAAATGCATCTTGGCACTCTAGCAGGCTGTTTCACAGTTTTGATTTATTTTAACTATTTGGCAAAACAAATAAAGCCGCAAAGGTATTACGTCAAATTGTTCACTTGCACAAAACGTGGAATTGGAAGAAACAAGAACTAAGGTCGCGATATCTATGTATGATTGTAACGAAGCGGTTATTTTCAAGGCATGCCTTGGAACTAACGCCAGCGTTATTTTCAAGGCATGTTTCATTGACCAATCAGAAGCTGTTTCAGTATTTCTAAACGTGGTGCCTTAGACTGTGCATTGTCAGACTGATATGTAACGACGTGAGGGTCTAGTCAGTTTGTATCATCGAGGCCGTAGGCCGATGTTCGTCTGGGTAGTAGTCAGATTGACATATCAGGGAAAGCCGCCGGGGTAGCTATGTATTGTTTATTGGACTCAAGGTATGCCTTGGAACTAACGCCAGCGTTATTTTCAAGGCATGTTTCATTGATAAATCAGAAGCTGTTAAGGTATGCCTTGAAAATAACGCTAGAGTTAGTTTCAAGGTATGCCTTGTAAATAACGCCTTGCATGATGTAAATGCCAAGCAGCCAGTCAGGGTATTCTCCTGAGCCGCCGAATCAAAACGGATCAGACTTGGCCTTCAAGGATCTGGCGACGTCAATTCTTGTTTTTTTCCAACTCCACTTTTTGCACAACTGAGAAATTCGATGTTAAACGTTTTGCGGTTTTGGCCATTATGATAAGGGGGTTAGAGCCGATGCGCATTCTGAAACAGCTTGATAAGTGCCACAACACATTTTAAAGAATTTTCAAAGTGGGCATGTGTTATACCTCTTCTACATACTGAACGATCTCCACTTTTTCAGAAACTGGAGAAAGAACAAACAAGGGCCATTGGTCCGTGTTTGAGTAGACTGTCTTTGCCAAATGCAGTGATATTATTTGAATGCAAGAATTTAGCCTAATTTATGAAAAGGCGCCATGAAGAAAAACCATCTTGACAAAACATGAAGAAATGTGTTTTCAGCAGCGAGATGACGGGGAGAGATAGGCGAAGAGAGAAGATCGGAAGCCGATTTATCCCGGGCAAAGCCGAGGGGTAATTATACTTGTCATACAATAAGAAAACGGATTATGAAAGAAAAGTCGGACAGACAGACAGGCTGAAATACAAGATATTCTGCTGACGGAAGATGCATTAGCAGACAAAATAGGAAAAAGCCAGTAACTGGGACAAATGGCTGGAGGGGTAAACAATCGAACATTTAATACACACTTGTACATTATAACAAACGCATACCTTTGTCAACAGTATTCAACACGAATTTATCTTGTAGAAAGAACACCCACATTCACACACACAACAACAACAATAATTTCTACTTTGTTCAAGAAAAGTTAAAAAGGTACAAATGAATGAACAGAAGTTATATAATATACAGTGTAAGGGGTGTATCATACTAAGCCCGGGACGTTACAGCCAGTTGCTGCCAGCAAAATGTACACCCAAGAAATAATTGCAGAAGCTGACTGTGTTTGACTGGGCTTAGTATAAGGCCTTGCCGGACTTATTTATAAAGAAAATATAGGAAATTATGGCGTGCACTTTTGACTATGACTTTCCGGGCTTAGTATGATACCCACCAAACGCACCGTACGCTTTGGGATACGGGGATAGCAGGGTACTTAACACAAATTAAAATGCATGAATAAAAACCTATTCTGTACAAGAAAAGTTTTCACAGTGAGTAAATATGAATTACATCTAACAACGATGATATTAATAACAAACAATTTGAGACCCAGTCTAACTTTCCCGATACGTACCGCATTAATGTGATCTAATCAGACAGTCCCAATGTTCGTCTGTCTCGTTACCTTCATATTCCTAAGGTTACACCGACTCTCATAATTGTCTATTGATTAATACCGGTCGGGAAATTTCCCATTTCATATTCCAGTCTAGTGTAATAAATTCGGTTTAATTACTTACATTATTGTCGAATTAGAAATTCTATATCGCCATTGTACAAGCTGTATGTTGCCTTAACGCTTATTTTACATTGTAAGCGATAGCTGAACAGCGAGAAAAAAAAAAGTCTGTGTGCACTGGATACTTAAATAAGGATAATTATTAATTAATACATCATTTTAGTTAGACTAATTAATTTATTTTTCGTACACATACTAATTTTCTTTGTGTGGTGGTTGCTCCGCGCACAGGTTACAGGGATCACTGATTGTGAGTAATTCTGCTTTATAGCCCAACTTGACCGTGCCGTATTTATATTTAACTACTGATCATGAATAATTCTGCTCTATAGCCCAAACCTGACCCTGCCATACATGTATATTTAACTCCTTAGGATTTGGAGACAGATCTCGGTGCTAAACAATGTGTTGCAGCTCACACCATCTGCTACATCTTTCTCTTTCAGTCCTAGCATTGCACATGGTATTTACACAACAGAGTTGTCGAATTCGCTGTAGCTCATTTTCTAACGTAGCACATCCTTTAGTTGACTGATATTTGCGGAGATAAAGGTATAGTAGACCGGTGGGTTTGCGTGGGTATTTCTGTGCATTATATAATAATAGGGTGATTGGTTTTGTATTAAAAAAAAAAAACGCTGTCTGGCAGGGGCGGTGGTGGTGGTGCTAATGGCGGTAGTAGTGGTAGTGATGATGCTGGTAGAATAGTCGTTGTGACTATTGGATGGTGGCACAAGTGTTGTAGTTTTGATGATGGCGGTGGTGGTGGTGGACCTGATCATCATGGTTAGTGGCAGTGGTAGAAGTGAAGATGGTGCTGGTCGTGGAAGTCATGGGAGTGGATGTGCTGCTAAACACCTTTAATAACTGTGGTGGCAACGATGAAGATAGTGATAGGGGTGATGAAATTAGCGATGATAGCGGCGGTGGTGGTGTATGGGTTTGGTAGCGCTGAAGTCTAGGGTCATACTAACAACGGTGATAATCAAGATAATAATGATTCCTGTAAGAGCTGACGATGGTGGATGCCCCAGAGTAAGGGGAATACCTTGTTAAACATTTCGACTTGACAATATGACAGAACTATTTAGGTCAGGCGCCATCTGCTTCCTAAGTGTAGTCAGCCTGTTCACTCACTCGAGTCAACTAAGAATCAACTGGTGATAACTAAATCTACGTGATCTGAATAAAACATAATCATATTTTATTTTTTTTTGTCATGTTTTTTTTTTTCCACCTGCTTACACTGATGGTAGCGATCGCTACTGTATGTTTCTGTCAACCTTAAGCTGTGGTTTCATATGTACACAAACGGAAACGGCAACGGAAACGTCAAAATCTCTTCAAGTTGTGAAATAGAAAGAATGTTTTCATGTGTGCAGAAATACTGTTTCCGCAGACAAGGACACACACACCTTCTTTTTAAGCTGGGGGTCCATGTGTCGGAAATGGAAACGGCAAATGGAAATGTCACAAACCCATCAAGTAGTAAAAAGAAAGAGTGTTTCCATGTGTGCGGAAACGGCGTTCCTGTACAAATAAAAATATTCTTTTTTTTTCAATCACTTAAAGGGTTTTTGACATTTCCATTGCCGTTTCCGTTCCCGTACACATGAAAACCCAGCTTAAAAAGAAAGAGTGTTTCCATGTCTACCGAAACAGTATTTCTGCACACATGAAAACATTCTTTCTATTTCACAACTTGAAGAGATTTTGACGTTTCCGTACACATGAAAACACAGCTTAAAGCTGCAAAACAGACATGACTCGGGACGCCATCAGCCCTACAGGTTTACTTTACTAACACTACTATTTCTAATCCCCTCTCAAATAAACCCACTTGATACGTTATGTTTAATGAATACAATAATATATAACTGTGACATTTAATCCTGCTAGTTTAAGTCAACTATCAAATGACACACAACAGCTTGCGTGTGCTTGTTACTCACCCACATGGATACAGTCGTGGATGCCTGCCAATTGCATACGTCTCGGGTTTCAGTTCTTTAAATAAAACAGGAATATTTCTCTGGTCTCACTCTTACAATGCACAAGCCCAGCTATCTTAGGGGGTTATCACACTAAGCCCGGAATGTCACAGCCAGATGCTGGAAGCAAAATGTACACCCAAGAAATAATGACAGAAGCTGTCTGTGTCTGACCGGGCTTAGTATGATAGGGTCTTCACGGAGTTACTAAGAAAATATGGGAAATTCTAGTTTGCACTTTTTGTCTGCCAGCAACTGACTGTGCTGTAGTATGAAACTTTTTCAACAATTATCTTACTGTCCCCTCCCTATACCCTGTCTCTATTGGGTTTTCTCGCTTTTTCCATAACTAACTGCGGCATACGGCATTGCAATTGAATAAGTTATTGTACAGAAAGAGATCTCGTCTAATAGATTAGATTTGAACACTAAAAATGTAATAGTCAAATGAATAAGTACGATAATAATGTTATAGCGGTGAGTTTCTATTTACAGAAATCAACAAAGATGACTACAAGAGGTACAGTACACACCTGTGAGCATCACTATGACTCATACGATTCGGTAGTCTTACAGTATATCGTCACTGTTCTACGATAATAATTGTCAGACATATGCCAAAAGACAACCGACTGTTCATTGCATTGCTGAGCATGAGGGCTATCAGATAATTATTACAGAAAAAGAAATGCGCCATTAGGAATCACAGTGCCATAAGCCACCAACTGACAGAAAAAGTATTTTCTTAATGTCTCAAATGTGTCAAAAAATGACTTATTTCATTTGGGTAGAGCAGTGACGATATAGCAGAACAAAGACGAATGCACTCTGTCCTTACATTTTTCCCTAAGTAGTCTTCAGGCTAGTAATTTTTGAGTTCGAGTTTGAGTTCGGAGATAGCAGGTCGACATAATGACAGTCTAGTCAGATTGCGCTAAGGAAAAGCAAGACGATAGGCATAATTTAACAGAACGATATGACAGAAGACCTTACCAGAAGCACTCGCCAACTATATTAACCAATAAAGTCAAAATTTAGCAAAAAGAAAAAGTTGTATGGTATAAAGTCTCGCGTAAGAAATAATACCCAAAGGATACAAACCATGTGGCAGTTCTCGATAAAAGTCATGCACATTAACCAGTAGCAGCGCACTGTACCATCAAGTCTTTTTTGCGTCGATTCTGACTCAGACTTGCAATTGTGCCCACAGCACAGTGAGTCAAGTGTGTATTATTTCGGTTTTGTGGACTATGGAGACAAACGACGACCATACCTATTAGTGAGACTCAAACAAGTCTGTCTCGCCACTTGATTCGAAGAAGGGTCAAGTCTGAGACAAAACCGACCTAAACAGACTTGACTCAGTATGGGGGCCTAAGCTGAATAATTATGCTGCGTGGATCAATAACTTGGACTATAACAGACCAGGACTGTGTGAATGATAGTGTCTCATCTTGACGCAAAACCTACCAGTGAATACAATTACTGTCACATTTGCTTAATGTTACTTCATATGGTAGCAATTAGGAATGATAAAATGTCTTTATAAGAGAAAGAAGAGACGGGGCAGTGTGTGTTGGTGGGTTTGTGGGTGAAAGAGGGAGAGAGAGAGAGAAAGAGAGACAGAGAGAGAGAGAGAGAGAGAGAGAGGGGAGGGGGGAAAGAGAGGCACGAATAGAAAGAGAGAGATACTTAGCCAGAAGATCTGTAGAAAGAGAGCGAGAGAGACAAAGGGAGGGGGTTAGAGAGACAGGTAGACAGACAGACAGACAGACAGACAGGGACAGAATATGGACAACACCACTGTCATTGAAACTGAACTAAAAATTATGGATTGATTTACACCTGTGGAATGTGCGATACACTTAATGCAACATTATCGTATGTGTTCTATCAACGTTCATTCTAAATTCATTGTCTGTCGGCCTTCTAGAAGCGTGGGTCATAAATAAAAAACACAAGGAAGTAAATAAATAGAACCAATACATAAATAAATAAATAAATAAATAAATAAATAAATTAATTAATTAATTAATTAATAAATTAATAAATAAAAGCATTCTTGGTTTTCGCGAAGATACTAGAACCAATGAGACGAGACACTTCAATCTTCGCGCCACTAAGAAAATCGTGCACACAGTTTGCGCGCTGATCGGGGTCGGGGCTCATGGCGCATTGCATAAAAAAAAATGCTTGATATAATGAGAAATTTATGATTCGGATTTGTTACTACGACTAAAAAAAAAAAATATATATATAGTCAGAGTAATTACAAAGTAAGTGATTCCAAAAAAAACCTACAGTGGCAGCTGAGAATTAAACAAACAAAATTCACTATTTTTCCCTATTTTCCCTATAATTATATTCCCTTTGTAAAATATAGTATTGTTCATGACTTCCGCGTATTCGCCTCTAGACGGCGGTGCGAAATCTGTGCACACTAAAGGCGCTAGTTGTCCCATCCTATTGCATCAAGAATCTTTGGCTTAAGTTCAAATCAGACGAAAAGGATGACCTCTTTCAAGCAAAACAGTTCCCTATTAAATTCTCTAGACCGTAAGAATCGCCAAGCTTATCACAATAATTTTGGGGGCATTGATTTCTTTTTTTCGATTCGCTCGTCTGAGGACGTTGTCCATATCTCTCAGTGGTTTTCAACCTACAGCTTGAAATCCCTACTGAGATAAATCTGCTGGTAGCCTCAAATCCCGCAGGGAAGTCAAAATGTGGCAAAAAGAAATTTAAGTTGTATATATTATAGCAAAGCCTCGCGTGAGAAATAATACAGAAACGATATAATAAAATGAACAGGAAAAAGGAAACACATTAAGACAGATCAAGCTTATGGTTAGCTGATCTTCTACAGATCCGAGGAAGGCTTTGCTACGTACAACCTGCCAAATTTTGACCTACCTTAAAGACTGGCTGGGACCCCACTGATTTTCTGTAAGTTTCTTTTTTGTTTTTGTTTATACGACAGTAAGTCCCGTAGTGCTATGAGTTAAGTTTGTTTTCCCTCGGTTTTGTGGATTATGGAGTCTAACGGGGCCTTGCGCAAAAGTGAAACTGACACAAGTCTATCTCGATAGTTGATTCAAAGGAACTTCAAGTCTGAGTCAAAGCTGACGCCAAATAGCCTTGACTCAAAGCACTACTAGCTTGCCTAGAACAGGCTTGAAGTCATGCAAATTTGTGACTTGGAATTCCCGTAACTTGTTATAACGTTTGTCAGGTGTTACTATGTATATGTCAAGAATGTGTCCAATGTGACCACGTTCCTTAAATGGGAAATTAAATTGCGAGGGGTCAAGTGAGGAAAACACTGACCTCTCTATCGGTCAGTGATGATTTCCGTCAGCTTGAAGGTTTGGTTTATTATAATCCTCAGTATTCCTTCTATAACAAGTTTTCCATAGTTTATCTAGATACGACTCAGTATTAATTATAACAGAATTCGACTTAATAACCGATATCACCGGGTGGGTCACGAATTGCGTGCAAATGTACTCTTTTTAGATCTGATGTCAAGGCCCTGTCATCAACAAAAGCCTAATTTCCTACAGTTGTCTAGCCCGTAGACAAAACATGTCGATGACATCATTACTTACTTTCGAGATTCGGTAGTCGAATGAACTGCTTCAAGATTGCCTGACCCTTACGCTGCGTTTTCATGTGTACGGAAACGGAAACACCAAAAAAAAACCTTCGAGTAGTGAAATAAAGGAAAGTTTTCATGTGTGCGGACACACCATTTCCGTACACATGGAAACACTCTTTCTTTTTACTTCTTGGTGGATTTTTGACGTTTTCGTTTCCGCAGCACAGCTGTTGCCTTTTCCGTTTCCGTACACATGAAAGCACAGCTGTTGCCTTTTCCGTTTCCGTACACATGAAAGCACAGCTGTAGCCTTTTCCGTTTCCGTACACATGAAAGCACAGCTGTTGCCTTTTCCGTTTCCATACACACGAAAGCACAGCTGTTGCCTTTTCCGTTTCCGTACACATGAGAACCCACTTTTGGGCCTAAAATCTATTGCATCATTATTGTGCTCCAGCCATACAACTTAAACTTTAAAAGTTAAACCACAGCTCAGGCTGTGCTTACCTAGAGCATTATCGCCGGTCGTGTTCCCTCGGGATCTGTATTTATCTGACATAAATCACCGATACTTACGTATAGTTACAACCTCACGTACATAGTCTAACCACTCTTAACTATTGATGCATTGAACTAGAGGCCTGGGAACCTTTAATTCTACTGAACATCAAAGCGTTGTAAAAAACAACGCTCGATCAAACTCGCATCATGCGTGACTCTGAATGGCAAACTGAGTCATAAATCGCTCTCTTGTCACATTGAACATTTGTATTTTTCTTACCTTAAATTTTAGATTTGAAATTTATTTATGTATTTATTTGTTTGTTTATTCATACAATTAAATATTTATGCATTAAATGACAATGGCTCAAATATAATAAAAAACAGTTATAGCATTGACAATAATAGCAACAATAACAAACATTATTTTACAACAACACGGTAATAAATAATAATAGTGACAATAATAATAATACTGAGAGGAAGAAGAAGAAGAATGTTCATGATTATCATTATTTGGTTTAGACGACATAAGCCGACTGGGCTCTAACGTGTGTGTGTGTGCGTGAGCGGGCGGAATGTTTTGTATTTGCAGGATAATTTTTTTCTTCTACCCCAGTCATGGACAGCATTTTTCAATTAACCCTTTGTGAAATAATGCCAGATAAACTTTGTGCAGAGTCCAAAACAAAAACCCAGAAAATAAAGAAACAAAACACAAAAACATATTGTTCGGGGTGGGGGGGGGGGGGCGTAGTGTAATTACAAAGCCAAATAGAGAAAATACTGGGTTATGTTCACTGTTCAGCTAGAGCTTAGATCTTAAAACAATACTCAGCAGCCAAAAAACAAAACAAGCCAGACGTTTGAAAACCACCAAAGTTTAGCGAACATCATTATCAATCCGGCAAGTTTTATGGCTGCCGTAACGAAGAGACCCTATTTTTGTCGAGACCCTTGTTATTTCCTCGGTGCTTTAGTCATCAATGTAAAAATCTAAGCGTGAAATAAGCCAGATTTTTTCTCCTTCCGCAGGCCAAAAAATGCGCTCTCCGTGTGCGTCACTCTATTGTAGACTCCTTCCATTAGTGAAGCAGAGTCCACTGATAAAACACTTTACTTGACAAAATGGAAATATATATTATATAGTGTCTACTAACAGTTTGAGTCTGTCTGTCTGTCTGTCTGTCTATATATCCATGTATCCATCCATGCATCCATCCATCCATCCATCCATCTATCTATCTATCCATTTATCTGTCTATCCATCTATATGTGCCCGTTTGTCTATCTGTCTATCTTTCTGCCTATTTATAAAAATTTCATTTTTTTTCCTGTTGAACAGAGGCACTACAATATGAATATTACATTTTTTTTTTCAAAATTGTATTTTATACATATTTAACTAAAATGTACTTAAGATAAGTTTTTTCTTCTTCTTCTGAAATATCAGATCCTTTGTACTTGTGCGGTGTCATGTTATTAGAGCCAGGCATTATTGCTTGTCAGGCCAGAGTTTTCTGCTATTGTATGACAGTACACAATACAGCCTGCTACTGTCACCCCCACTGTCTTGTGGGTCATCTCGGGAGAGAGGAAGACTAGGGGAAGGTAACCCTGAATACAAATACCACACTGCCTTGTGTGTTGCTATGATAGCAAAGGCTATGGGAGTAAACCCAGACAGAAAATCAGGAGTGGAGACCCGAAGGTGGTTGTCAGGGAGAACTGCATCAAACTGGCTTCCAGCATCTCCTGCAGCCGGACTAGTTCCAAATGTATTGACCTGGTCTCTCCCTTGGGTTTAACTAGAATGGCAGAGAGAGGGGTGGTGCCTCTGGGCAAAGCACCATCTCTTAAAAATAGCCCAGGCAAGGCAGCAAAACGAGGAGGCGTTTGCTCGGGCTTGGCAAGCGTCTGTCTCTCCTCTATAAGCCCACCCATTTCCGATTTGGAGAGGACACTCCAGCCATCCGTTACGGATGGGCACAACACGGGAGGTGGCAGTTACCGGTGATAAGCTCAATCCATTTGGCGTACGGATGAGCGCCAGGGGTCCCCTCTGTCGGTGGGAGCGGCTTTTCAGCTGCATTGATCAACTACCGCCCGCCGTAACCTGGGCAGCCCCCAGGCAGTTGGGTGTTGTTCCGCCACGTCAGCCTGCTTCATAAGGTGGTTGGAGCTAGACCAAAAGTCAAAAAGCTGACGTAAAGTGTGCACCTGGCAAAAACAGAAAAATACTAAAACTTGGTACCTGGAACGTCAGAACAATGCGCCCAGGCTTGCAACAGCAAGATCTCACTAATATTGACTCCATCAGGAAATCCCAAATTATTGATCGAGAACTTCAGCTACTAAACATCGACATCGCTGCCCTTCAAGAAACTCGACTTCCCGACTCCGGGTCAGTCAAAGAAGAAAACTACACCTTCTTCTGGCAGGGCCTTAGCAGCGAACAGCCGAGAATCCACGGCGTGGGCTTCGCCGTAAAAAACTCCCTTATCAATTCGATCGCAACTCCAATTGGAGTGTCAGAACGCATCATGACACTCAGACTGAACACCCGGTCTGGTTTTACCAACATTATCTGTGTCTATGCCCCAACACTTACCTCCTCTGACGAAACCAAAGACATTTTCTACGAGGCATTGCAGAGGACTCTCCACAACATCCCTCTCACCGAAGGCCTGCTAATTCTGGGTGACTTTAACGCTCGAGTGGGAGCAGATCACTCCGCATGGCCAAAGTGCATTGGGCACTTCGGCATTGGCAACATCAACGAAAACGGGCAGCGCCTTCTGGAGCTATGCTCCGTAAACTCATTATGTGTTACAAACACGTACTTTGACCTTAAGAGATGCCAAAGAACATCATGGCGCCATCCCAGGTCTGGCCATTGGCATCAATTAGATCTTATTCTCTCAAGGAGGAAGAGTTTGGGCTGTATAAAAATAACTCGTTCCCTCCACAGTGCTGACTGTGACACCGACCATGCACTGGTAGTCAGCAAAATCAAAATTTCGGCCAAGAAAATATACAGATCAAAAGCCCCTTCAATCCCTAAGATCAATGTAACAGCAATCAGAGATGAATCAAATAGAAAGTCGTTTGAAAAGTTATTTGCTGAAAGCATGGATAATGTCAGCCAATGTGACTCGGTGGATGAAACATGGAACACTCTCAGTTCAAAAATTCATGACTGTGCCATCAAGTCTTTTGGACAGCATAAAGTTTCAAACAACGACTGGGTAGCCCAGAACAGCGAAATTCTCCTACCTCTCATTGAGCAAAAGAAATCTGCTTTCAATGAGTATAACAAAAATTGCAATCAGAGTACAAAAACTTGTTTGAAAAATGCAAAAGCTAAACTTCAGCTGGAGGTAAGACGTTGCGCCAACAAATACTGGACAGACTTGTGTAACAGCATACAAGAGGCAAATGAAAAGGGAGATATGAAAACCGCCTTTAGTCAGATGAAAGTAGCTCTTGGGCCAATCATCACCAAGAGCGCCCCACTTAAGTCTGTAAATGGTGAACCCATCACAGATAAAAATGAACAACTGAATAGGTGGGTAGAGCATTACTCTCTGTTGTATTCAACTGAGAAAAATATTCCACCAGATTTTGAGGAACACCTCCAAAAACTGCCAATAATGGCCGAACTTGACGCTGAACCTTCCTTAGTCGAGCTTTCCAATGCAATCGACCACCTGTCTGCTGGAAAAGCCACAGGAAGTGACAACATTCCTGCAGAGGTATTAAAAGACCTAAAAGGCCCACTATTACCACACCTGTATAATCTGTTACTGCAGTGTTGGAAAGAAGGCGTGATACCACATGATATGAGAGACGCCAAAATTGTCACACTTTACAAGAACAAAGGAGACAAAGGCGACTGCAACAACTATCGAGGCATATCCCTCCTCAGCATTACTGGAAAGGCTTTTGCTCGCGTCATCCTCTGCCGCCTTCAACAACTGGCGGAAAAAGTCTTACCAGAAACACAATGTGGCTTTCGAAGCAAACGATCAACTATTGACATGATATTTGCACTTCGGCAAATCCAAGAAAAATGTAAAGAACAAAACAGGCCGCTTATAACATGCTTTGTGGACCTAACAAAGGCTTTCGACACCGTAAGCCGATCTGGCCTGTATGCAGTCCTTAAATCCATAGGCTGTCCACCAACATTGCTAAAACTTATTGCATCCTTCCACACTGACATGAGGGCATGTGTCAACTTTGAGGGCTGCACATCCAATTCATTTGCTGTAAACAGCGGTGTGAAGCAGGGATGTGTTCTTGCTCCTACCTTATTTGGTATATATTTTGCAGCCCTACTCAAGAATGCCTTTGGTCAATGTTCAGGTGGAGTACTTATTAACACCAGAGTGGACGGCTCCATTTTTAATGTTGCCAGACTAAAAGCAAAATCTCGTACAGAGCATATTATGTTACAAGAGCTCCTCTTCGCAGATGATGCTGCAATCGTGGCCCACGATGAAACCACGCTCCAGGCTCTCATCAATAGCCTTGCCAAAGCCTGTGACAAATTCATGCTAAAGATTAGTGTCTCAAAAACTGTAGTTTTGACACAAGGCTTGAGAAACCCCAACCCAATCATGCTGAATGGCTCTCCTCTGGAGCAAGTGGGAAAATTCTGCTACCTAGGCTCAACCATCAGTGGTAGCACAGACATAACAACTGAAATAAATGCCAGAATAGGAAAGGCGGCCACAGCTTTTGGCAAACTCTCAAAAAGGGTGTGGAACAATAGCAAGCTGACCATCAAAACAAAGGTACTCGTGTACCAAACTTGCGTCCTAAGCACCCTGCTGTATGGCTCAGAGACATGGACCACCTACTCCAAACATGAAAGATCCCTCAACTCCTTCCACCTGCGCAGCCTACGCAAAATTCTCAAGATCAAGTGGCAAGACAGGATCTCAAATATCGAAGTTCTGAGCCGAGCCAACATTCCATCAACTCAGGCTCTCCTAGGCAAAAAAAGACTGCGGTGGCTTGGACATCTCCACCGTATGGAAAATGATCGCATCCCCAGACAAATTCTCTACGGGGAACTTGCTACTGGCAACCGACCCAGAGGTAGGCCACATCTGCGATTCAAAGACACTTGCAAGGTCACGATGAAAGCATTCAACATCGACCCCAATGAATGGGAGAACCTTGCAAATGATCGAAGCAGATGGAGACAAAAATTGCGCAGTGGCACGCTCGCAATAGACTTCAAGGCAAAAGAAACATACCTGACAAAACGACAGAGGCGGAATGAAAACACTCGCCAAAGTGAACCCAAAAGACTGACCTGCAATCACTGCCATCGCACTCTCGGGTCAAACATTGGTAGAATAAGCCACGAGAGAAGCTGTCAGTCAAAGTGAAAGTGAATATTCTAGCTGCTAAGACCGTCTGTAAAGACGCTAAAGGCCATATATTATTGCTTGTTCCAACTACATCCTCACAAAAACTCGTTCCAAGATCAAGATCAAGTCTGAACTAGCCTGAAAAATTTTCCACTGAACTTCAAAAACCACTCAGTTCACACCTTTAAAAGCCCCCAATTTGCAAGCAATAAAACATGAAATGCCATTTTAAACACCCAGCCAAGACGGGGGATCAACTTTCACGGAGACATGTCTTTCCAATGGCCGGTATGCGGTGTATACAGAATTTGATGCCTCGGGTCACAGTGCTGTGTGATCCTGGGTGTAGAAATGTGAGATTTCACCTGTAAGGTGTGATTTGTGATTTGGTCATTAGGCTATAATGAGGCAAAGGCGGTGGATGTAGTGGGCGGTGGTGGTAAATGGAGTTGTTAGTGGTTGCGGGGTGGGGTGGGGTGGGGGGGTATGGAGGGGTGGTGGGGGTGGTATCTGATAGAGGATGTTGGCAGTGGAAGCGCTCACAATATTGGCGGTGGTTGTTGTTTTCGTGGTAGTGCTGTTACTGTTGATTTGCATGTGTGTGTAGGTGTGTTTGTGCGCGTCATTCTTTGTAGACAGACAGACAGACAGAGGGACGGAGGGACGGACGGACGGAGGGACGGACGGACAGGCCTCATTTTTTCGCCCCATACTCTCTCTCTCTCTCTCTCTCTCTCTGCCTCTCTCTCTGTCTCTCTCTCTCTCTCTCTCTCTCTCTCTCTCTCTCTCTCTCTCTCTCTCTCTCTCTCTCTCTCTCCAACTGCCTTTATCTCACCCGCCCCCGGAATCTTTAAACTATTTTATCACCCTGTCCAGTCAAAGCTGTTTGATCAAAAGCCAACAGTAAAGCCAATAAATTATACCTCGAGCAGGCCTTTCTCCCACTTTACAAGTTAAAACTTCTACAAACACTTAGATGAGGGCCGTAACGAGTAACCATAAGGACTTTATCACCACTGACGGAGCACCAAATCAAATGGTTTAAAGATTATCGGATTTAGCGAAGGGGCTTTAAATGCCCCAGGTAAACACAGATAAGACCTGGATGTGGAGGGTATGAAATTGAGTGGCGTTTTGCGGGAAAACAACGAATACAACAAAAACAACTTTTTATAGGAGGCCTGAAGAAAACACAGAAGGAAAATGAGATGGTATGGTCATGCATCTAGATCAACAGGACTTGCCAAAAACCATTCTACAAGGAACAGTGCGAGGAGGCAGAAGGAGAGGAAGACAGAGACACAGATGGAGGATAACATCAGTGAATGGACTGGCCTCACACTTAACAACTGCCTAAGAGCGTCCGAGAATCGGGAGGAATGGAGGAAGCTGGTTGCAAAGTCTTCTGTGACGTTCCAACAGTCTCCGTCATAGAGAGTGCGCGCGAGAGAGAGAGAGAGAGAGACAGAGTGAGAGAGAGAGACAGAGAAAGAGAGAGAGAGAGAGAGAGAAGACAAAAAAACGCATTTGGAGTTGTTCTATACTTTAGTCAATGTTCATTTTCCATTTTGTGATGACCAAAAGAAGGGTATTAGTTGTACAAAATTATAACTCACGTTGAAAGACAGAACATATTTCCTCGTATTAAGGGAAGTAATGCGCGAATGAAATCATGAAAAGCAATTTAATCTTCAAAATGTCATATTCGGCACAAAAAAACATAAAGGTGTGCATGGGCATATTTTAAGAGGTCTTGGAGTTCCCTGTATTTTTAATACTTTTCGTTAATTTTGAGCGACAACTGAGTTTAACAGGAAAAAGCCTTCCGACATTTTGAACCCGGAAAAAAAGCGCATTTTCTTCCAGTAAAACTAAAAAGTGTAACAGGAAATTTCGTTCTGCACCTCAGTTGACACATTGATGATCGAAACTCTACTTTAAAAATAACATCTGTGTATTCCTTGAATCATAGGGCCGACTAGTGCAGTTACATAAAATGATGTTAAAAGGTGAATTTGATCTAGATTGACGCGAGTGGTCTTTTTTTTTTTTTCGTAAAACTGTAGAATTTAGTGACGTAGAGAACACTGGTGGTTGTCGAGTGTTCAAAAACTTATCACACTGCCAAAAAGAGTCAACCAAAAAAATGCACTTCTGGGGTGTTCAGGTGTTCGTGCTAAGGTTTTGATTTGAAGATTGCCGGTGTTTATTTACGGAGGTGTTAAAAGTCACATGCTGACTACCTGCATTTTATATAGGCAAAGATTTCTGTTAGAGAACATCATACTACTGCTGCTGCTGCTATTACTACTGCTACTGCTACCACTACTACTACTATATTACTACTACCACTACTACTTCTACTACTACTACTACTACTACTACTACTACTACTGTTCCTACTACTACTACTATGATTACTACTACTACTGCTACTCTTATTATAATAATTTTAAAAAAAAGTGGCGGGAGTAATTCATTGTGATGCAATTTTGGGACTTTTATTGCACAAATTGAAAACAACCCAGAAAAGGACTCACCATAAAAAGAGGAAAAAGAAAACCAGAAAAGAAAAAAAACAAACAAACACGCAAGATGTTCATTACCTCATCACGAAGATTATCATATAATCCGATTAGCTCAAACATCTCACTGGTAATGGTAGAGTGACATCATGTGTCACAAGTCTTTGGTAAAACATTCAGTGTTAAAAGCCAGACTCAGTCTGTGTCTCTGAGCCAAAGTAATTTACGCTATCTGTCTGAATGCTTTTAGTGGGTGTTTTATGGAGGTTTGTCTCTTTGACAGGGCGAAAGCTAATGTCTGAATCAGTGTATCTACTCGGCACTGACGTAAGATCTAATCGTGAGTCTAGACACTTATATTTACAAAATGTACCCAGACATCTATCGGAATGCCAATCTGACATAAATGAATGTACTATCTAAACGAAAATGAAACCTAAGCAATACTAAAGTTCCTAGATAAAATAAGATGAGGCACTCCCTTCTTCGCGCCTCT
This sequence comes from Onchidella celtica, assembly GCA_963931925.1. Lineage (NCBI taxonomy): Eukaryota > Metazoa > Mollusca > Gastropoda > Systellommatophora > Onchidiidae > Onchidella > Onchidella celtica. Next base: position 32,843,488 of record OZ007581.1, read on the forward strand.
AAGAAAAGAACCGTGCACACAATTTGCGCGCTGATCGGGGGTGGGGCCTATGGCGCATTGCATGGAACGAATGCTTGATATGATAAATTTATGATGCGGATGTGTCGCAGTGCTACTGCGACGACAAAACAAAGAAAGTTTGCCTAGAGCCACTGAAGTTATAATTACACAATAAATAACTTCAATATAGGCTTAAGGTGATAGCTCAACAGTGAACAAAATGCAATACATGTAGCTTCCCTATGTATAGACTTTGTAAAATACGGCATTGTTCTTAACTTCCACTCATTCGCCGCTGGGTGGCGGTGCGAAATCTGTGCACCCTAAACGCCTATCTGTCTCATCTTACTGTACCTAGCACCTCTGGCAATACTAATCTTGAAAACCATGTGAGGTACTGAAAAAAAAAAAAAAAGTGAAACTCTGGGAAAGGAAGATTAGAGTCTAACGGGGAAACCAGTGTTTGTTGAAAAGTGTTTCAGTCCTTGATTTCCTTGCAATCTATCTATCCCAGGACTGTTGTTAGGGAACCGCAGCCTAATTACTGAGTTGTGTTGACTGTTTAGCTTTTATGGCTTTCTATAAGCTTAGAAGCTCTGAGCGGACTTTCAAGCTTGAGGTTACGGGGGGCTCTTCTTGGGGCTTCTGTCCATATAACTAAGGGTTTAGAATAATTTACAAAAATTTAATGAGTAAACAATAATAGCTATTTTTTAAATTTTGATTAAGTAGCAGGAGCCCAGCTGGGAAAATGTCACTAAAAATGTCACTCATTGATCAAGGGTGATTTTGTTTTAGCAAAGTGTTTCCTCAGTACTAATTCTCCTGTTTGTTTACAAAAAATATCTGTCATTAATAAAAAGGCCTGAGCAAGTGAACATTATGTCTCCATAAATTAATTTTTTTTTGGTGCCCGTTTTGTTTTTAATCAAAAGTCGTATGATGTATACACTTGCCCATACTAACAGTGTCTAAGACCACTGACTCATACACTTGCATGGTTTTTTACTCTAACAGCCCGAGATGAAACAGTATCTTTGAGAACTACAAAGGGTTAAGCAAGAGCTCAGGGCGGCGGCTGAGATCTTCAATAAGAGTTAATTAGCTTGCAAAACTCTCCGCTTGCTGACAGGTTAACAATGTTGCTCGTTCACTGGAATTTACGAGCTAAGATTCAACCATTTCAAGCCTGGGCTTCCAATGAGTTCTTTACCTGTGGAAGTTTGAACTGTGACATTCGGTTCGGTTCATTCTAATGTAAAAATAAATAAAAAGTGCATTTTTCAGAAGATCAAAAGACTTTCATTTTCACTTCATTTCTCTTTAAAAACATACTTTTTTCTCAGAAAACATGCTCATTGTTTGTTCAAATGTGGCCAACGAAAAGAACAAAAAATGTATTCAGCAAAACATCCTGTTAGAAACTAAAAAAACTGCTATAATAAATTCTTTCTATAAAAATGAAAATCAAAGAAATTTCCGTCACTAAGGACCCTCGTTGGTTTTTTAAAAAATGGAATAACTGAAATACTACTTGAAAAAACAAATAATCAAACACACGGAGAGCTGAAATGAACCCGCATCTTAGCTGTTGCTGGTCCCTTGCAGTGTTATACCCCACTTCTTAAGTTTGATATTAAAAAACATCTGGCATGCATACACATGTGGCGTGATCTCCAAACTTATTCTGGTTCTTCAAGCGTCCTGATTAAGTTCCTCGAGTCTTTTAAACTGTCTTCCATTCTTATCCTTACAAAATTTAACGTACATCGTTATAGTTTCCTTTCTTGGTAAATGCTGCCATGGAGTTTTACGAAAAGCTGGTATTAGGGGGACAGAGGTGTAGTAAACTGTATTTGAACCGTGAACACAACTCAGCATTTTCTGTATTTGGGCTTTGTAATTAGACTGCGGTCCTCCGAAACAGCCCTTGCAAAACAAGTACTGTTTCTCTGCTAATTTTACTTCCCATTTTTCAACGATTCCACTTGAGCCTCAGCGCCATCTACAGGAAATCGAGCATGAACTTTACGACATTGTATACGCCTCTCGTGAATGTTTACAATCCTCAGATGTTCATCTTAATCCACAGATTTGGCAGGGGCTTTAATCCTGGAACCTGGGGTACGCACACCTGGCGTGACATCAGCCAAACAAGTGCAGTACTCTCTAAACCTGCTCATTAAATCGCTCCATCACGATTTCCAACCCTGAGACCTTGACAGGAGAGAGAGAGAGAGAGAGAGAGAGAGAGAGAGAGAGAGAGAGAGAGAGAGAGAGAGAGAGAGAGTGAGAGAGAGAGAGAGAGAGAGAGAGAGAGAGAGAGAGAGAGAGAGAGAGAGAGAAGTCCATCGATTAAGTAGATTTTGGCGATTTTTGACACTCCTCTCCCCCCATGTTCTCTTTTCATACTCTGGGGGCAAACTCAACCCCCCCCCCCCTCCCTTCCCCCTCTTGCTTCAATACTTGGCACCCGTGGGGTAGGGGAGGGGGGGGGGAGCGCACAGCTTCCAATCCTTGGCCTATGCCATTTCTCTAATCAGCTGCCATGGGGCTTTTAATGATGAGGGAGAACAAGACGGGGGAAAGTAAATTCTTCAAAGAAAAGTCTCACGCTAAGCCTATAATCCCTGATGAAGAAGAAAGACGTAGAGCTCGGCATCTATAAAGTTACGCCAACTTTGCACAGGCGTAAAGTTACAGGGAGCTACAGTAGTAAACTGCTGATAATTCCCGGCACACACATAAGCTTCCTCAAAGCTGGATTTTAAAACCCAAGATGTATGATCCCGCCATTCACGACATCCCCCTTCCCCCTGAATTCCCCGTGGTTCAAAGATGTTTATTTCTTTCAAGCAGTATGAATAAAACATTCAATTATTATACATCAAAATAAACGAAAATGAATGAACCAGTATAGGCGTAGGTCAAGGGGTAAATAAAAAAGGAACGTGTTTTTTGTTATTTCCGAAGGGACCTTTCGCGCGCGCATTGGCGACAAATTAGGTTTTACTTGCTCGATGAATATCTTGGAGACGTTTAGGGTTAAGATAAAGGCCATGATTTAGATCAAGATGTCTGGCCACAATAACGTTTTTCTTGACGACATGGCTGCAATGACATCTCCTGAAAGAGTTCTAAAATTGGTAACAAAAATCCTATTGTAAGTGATTAGGCCACATGGACAGATAGTCTCACCTTAATATCTACCAAGCTCCCTAAATTCAGAGAACTAGATTTCCGACATCCCTGAAACTGAATTGCTATGGAGTCGTCGATGATTTTCATTCTTGAACGATGAACGTGTGTTTTTATTATGATCATTATCATTATTAAATTAATTGAAAGGTCAGTGATTCCAGTAGGAGACAGGTCGTTATATAAAAATATATATCTTCATCTCTTCACACGAACGGTATTGCCCAATGGGTAGATAGAACGTACATACAAATACAACAATCGCTTGAGAGAGGATGGGAGGACTAATAGACAATGGGTACCAAGAAGCGAAAAGATGAGATGAGATGAGATGAGATGAGATGAGATAGACCCATGGGGTATGAAGTTGATGGCAGACAGGGCAAATTGGTGGGGACAGCATGGAACTGAGTGGACCTAATCAGTAGCAACAACACGGGAACATAATAGAATAAAATGTAGTAACGAAGAGGAACTTGAGAAGGAGTAAGTGAGACTGGAAAAAGAAGAAGGGGGGAATGAAGGATGAACCAAGCAGACCAGGGAGAGACAGGGGAAGGGTGGGGGGGGGGGGAGAGAGAGAGAAAATGGGTTTTAGAAGACAAGTAAAAAAAAAAAGGGAGGGAGGGAGGGGGGGGGATAAAGAGGTAATCGTATGAACAGCAGAGAGGGAAAGAGGAGGACTGTAATGAAGAGACGGATAGAACGAGGTGGAAAACAAATAAGGAAGTACACATGGCAGAGGAATGAATGAGAGATGGATAGAATTGAGTAATAAATCAAATGAAATGGATTTAAGTAGAAACGACCAAAGGGATAGTGAAGACAAAACGAACTAAAAAGGAAAATAGACCCGACTGAAGAAATATATAGCCTCCCCCTCCCCCTCCCCCCCCCCCCCCCCGTCCCGACTTTTCTAGGAAGACAGGAAGGGGGAAATACAAAATAACAGAAGCAGAGAAGGACGTGGAGATGAAGAACAGAAGAAAGGTTATGACCTTCCAGAGGCTGCCGGGAATGATGTCAAGCCCATTGGTGGCGTGGGGGATTAGGATTTGAAGGAATTATCATCGACCACCAAGGGAGATAAGAGATGCCATTAAAATAGGAGGGGAGGTAATTGGGGGCGAGAACGAGTGCTCTTGAATTTCCCAGGGACAACATGGCTTAGTTTCTTTTCTCATGGGATTTTCAATTAAAATACAAAAATCCGATAAAGAAGCCTCTTAAATTTGCCAGGAGGTGCCGGCTTCAAAACAGTACTGAACAGGACTAATTCGTCATTTCCCCGCCAGAATATTCTGTAAGACGGGGCTAGTGCTGTTGTTACTGGACCGTAGTCTGACTGAGCCACTGAGACCAACATTGGTCTGAGCGCTACTTTTCTGCTTTTGAGAAAATCAAATTTGAAGGGAAACTACATTTTGGCCCCAAATCAAATAATTTAACACAATGTCCTACTTCTTTGTTGCTTAAAGAAGAACATGATGGGACTGACATATTCTGCGCTTCTTTTGCAGTAAAAACCTTAGTCTTTAAAGGAATTACGGGATGCTGTGGAGTTCGACCAGTCTTGGCCATCCCCAAGAAATGAAATTTAATCTGGCATATTGGAGCTGTAGGACTTGGACCATTATTTACTCGATAGATTCAAACCTTCTGAATGGCGTGGTGTTCACAACTCGAAAATGACCCAAACTGGACTTAGACCAGTGCAACTGTTCTCAGTGACACAATTACAAAGTCGCAGAGAGAACAAAAAACTGAGCTGAATTCACTGGTTTAGCTATATTTTACTGTGTACAATGCAACAGTCCTCTAATAACAGAACAAAAGGCAATGGGTAAGATCCTCAGGATGTCCAGTTGAACAAAAGAATCGAAACGCCTGGAAGAGTCAGCCAACAGGAGAATGCTGTCCAGAAGAAAAGAACCCGCGTCAAATGAAATTGTTTCGATCTTTGACTTCTTAACAATGTATGGGGGTCGGGCCGTTCCCACCAGGCCATCACTTTGGGTATTCTCCAACAGTCTCCAGGATGCGCAGCTGACCGACATAGTTTACAGTGTTCAATACTGCTGGTGGACATCGGCTTTGGGGCCAACAACTATAGGCTGAGTCTCAGTTTGGAGAAAGAAAGGCCACACGATAACAGTCACAGTGCGCTAGGAAAAAGCGAGATGAACTGCAGAATTATATAAACGCACGATAGAACAGAGAGAGACAGCCACCCTACCAGAAGCGATCACCAACCACCCGCACTCTAGATTGATCCCCCCCAAGAAACAAAAGCCTCAGGCACTAGCGAGCCAAGTTGGACGTTTGTTGCAACTGCTATGAAGCTGTGAATACTGATTTGCGATTGGTGTATTATGTAGATAAAAACAACAGTGGTCATAGCAGGGGCCGACTTTAATACTTGTTCATTATAATTATCACCGTATTCTTTCACTCCATTCGGTCTACGGAAAATATCATAATGTGAGTGGATCTGGCGAAATCAGGTTTAAGGTGAAAGGCCAATTTCTTGAGAAAACTACTCCAAAGGGGGAATTTTTTTTCTTCTATGGAAATTCAGATTTGCTTATACTGTGAAAGATTACCGATTTTTCTGCATTCAGTTAAAATACAATTTTGCTTGAACTCGTCTTTGAAATGTTTTATTTTGATTTTTTGAAGAGGTCTAAAAATTTCAGCTTCAGCCCAGTTTTGCCAAAATCCACCCACAAATTCTACACTACTCGCTTCCTAAGTCCTTCTCAATTTCCATTCTTTTTGCAAATAACAAAATGTGGTTTTAGTTACAACCCTTTCATAATTATATCATCATTCCCTAGCAAATCTGCTCATCCCATCATTTATAAACTATCCCTTTGACCTTTTTACAGAGTCATAACAACCTCCTAATTCCTGCTTAATTTCCACAAAATATGTTACAGATTAGGACCGCCCTCTGTTAGAACTGTCCCATTTAATGATTGCAATTTCTGCCTGCACGCGTCTAAGTCCATCATTTTCACTATTACTTTCATTTTTTGTTTTTATCTGCATGAAAAATATCCTGCATGGCGTGTTTTTACAGAGCATGAAAGGACATTAGAAGAGAAAGAAATGTTAAATACTCGACATAATTTATTATTATCTGTCTTTGACATTTCAGGAGAATATTAAATATTGTATCTGTGCAGTAGCTAACATGGCAATTCTGTTGAGCAATGACAAAACACATTATAACAGAAATGTTCAATAAATCTCGAATAGATATCAAATTTCAATGTCTTTGACACCTTGGAGAGCAGCACAGTAGTAAATATTATTATCATCAGTGCAACAACTAACAATTCTGTCGAGCAATCAGGAAAAAACACATAACAGAAATGCTCAATAGATCTTGAAAACAAAAATGAAGGTTTAATGTCTTTGACTTTCTGGAGAGCAGTGAATATTATTAGGACGCCAGTGGAGTGGCTGACAATTCTGTCGGGCAATGGCGGAAACTACATTAAAACAGAAATGTTCTACAAATCTTGACTAAAAATGAAATTCCAGTGACCTTGCTAATTTTGTTCTCTGATTAAGCCTCGACACGTTGGATTGTTTGAAAGAATGGTTTCAAAGGCAGTACGATGTGGTACCACCTCAGCGTATCCCACGGTAAAAACGAAAAGGGTGTAACGGCAGTTTCTCATAATGCAAACAATGACATCATTAAAATCTCACAGTTAAAGTGTGGCAGTTTCTTTGTAGATTGTAAATCCTTAACATAAACTGGACAGTTTAGACGGCATCAAAGCTCGCCGGAAACACTATGTGTACCGTAAGTCTTATTCTAACTTTGACAAGAACACACATATTTATTATTCCTTTCATACCTCTGTTGTCCACCCCTCCGCCCACCCGCTGTTTCCGTCCGTCCTTCTCTTCCTCTTTCAATGCTCTTCCTCATTCAGTGCTTCCCGTCCATTCTCGTCCGGCGTCCACTGGTTTTTGTCCTGTTCACTAATCACAATGTGTACACTTGTGCTAATGTCCAGTTTCCCACAGCCCATGTCCACCCCGCATTTAGGGCCTTAGCTAATCAGTGACCATTGTCCAGCGCGCGCCGATAATGGTTGCTCCCGCGTAACCCAAAATGGCAGGGTACACAAAACCTGATGACGTCATAAAAGGAGATTATCGGAGATCGAGAAACGTCAATGGAATTTTGCTGTGTTGTACACATTTCAGATAGTGGGACGGATTTTTGATTACACTGAGAGAGGAATGATTTATAATGGTATTAAGTGGCAAAATCGTACGCACAAATCACGGCCAGGTCAGGTTTGTGAATAAGTTGGATCAAAGGTTGACATTTAAACTGATGGAAGATCAGGAAGCCAAGGGAAAGTGAAAGAAAGAGAGAGGGGGACATAAATGGTATCATTAGCAGAGGGGAATTGGCGGGGAGGGGGGGGGTAGAATAGGCAGGTGTGTGGGGGGGGGGAGGGTGGGGAGATGACCCAAAGGAGGGGCTCCATAGAGGTTAGGGGTGATCACCTGGATGGATGATGAGAAAAGTAACGGGAAAAGAAGGACAGGGGGCGGGGGAGGAGACATTAACTGGCATGAAAATTAACAAATTTATGGAGTTTGGGAAAAAGAGGGAATTTATTGTAAAGGGGTGGGAAGAGGAGAGAGAGGCTTGGAATAGGTTGATGGGGGTGGGAGTAGCAGAGGAAGAAAAAGAAAGGGGTGAGGGAGACGAAATTCCTGTAAACAGCACACGAGGAAAGAGCATTTTAACCCTCAACGGCCGGCCCAAAACGTGACATAACGTAACAGTAGTATTCAGGAACAGAAATTATACGTCTGACTTTCAACAGGGAGCACGAGTAAACTATCCCCGTCGGCCATTCTGTTGATCTATTTATCCTGATAGTGGCAATTTTCTATGTTCCTATAACGTGAAGGAACGATAGAGTGGCTCGGGAATTGCAAAATAATACAAGGTTCTGTCCTTAAGGTAACTCTTGTGGGTGTGGATGGGAACTCTCAACACTGTCCAGTGTGAAATCTAGGGGTGGTTCAATGGTGTTTTTATTTTGTTTTGTTCTTTCATTCAGTGTCAACATAAGACATAAAATTATCATAGTTTACATCAAAATAAAGGACAACGAATGAACCGGTATAGGATTCGATATTTTCAAATGTTCGAACATATTGTTGGAAAAATCGGTCTGCACTCAAGAAGATTCGGCTCTCTGCAGGCAAGCCAAAACCCCCGAACGTGTATTATATATTCGGCTTACAGTAATGAATGAGGAGCTAAAGGGGAAAGCAGATGCGGACAGAATCATGAGTAGAGAGGAGACGGCTGAGGAAAGGGCTGAGAGGTGGAAACTGGTTCTGTAAAAAGGGGGGGGGGTAGATTGGAAGAAAAGAAAGAAAGAGAGGGCGGGGGGGGGGAGGGGGGGGTGGAGATAGATTTCCTACAAACAATAACAAGGAGGAAAAAAGTGGGTAAAACATAAATATCTGGAGAGAATGAGTAGAGAGGAGTCGGGAGTTGGAGGGGTAGGTGGGGGGGGGGCTGAGTGGAGTTGAGTTAAGATCGGGGCGGGGGGGGGGGGATGATAACCTGAAAGATATGACGTGTCAGTGACTGACGTGATCAGAACAGACAGAATGATGATATCAGGGAGAAGGCGATGTCAGTATCGACATGAGGTTATCAATACGACATGGCAGGATGATAGAGAGTAAACTACTTGTATGTTTGGACCAGCGTGACTGAGAATGAGATGAGTGTGGGTATGTCAAAGAAATAAAAAAAAGAGAGAGAGAGACGGTTCTTTTGCGGATGTTGAAGAAGAGGAATGTGCGCCTCATCTGCTCCTTTTGTTGGTTATACAGATGCGATCACAGCAGTCAAACATTGGGACAGGCAGGCAGGCAGGCAGGCAGGCAGGCAGGCAGGCAGGCAGGCAGGCAGGCAGGCAGGCAGACAGACAGACAGACAGACAGACAGACAGACAGACAGACAGACAGACAGACAGACAGACAGACAGACAGACAGACAGATAGATAGATAGATAGATAGATAGATAGATAGATAGATAGATAGAATAGATACATACACAGATAGATAGATACATACAATCATATTGGCCCGAGAGAGTGAGATAGATTTGAGAGAGAGAGAGAGAGAGAGAGGTAGATAGAAGACAGAGAAACCGCCCTGGAGTCGGGGGGGGGGGGCAGGGAATGCCACTCTCGAGATCTTAATCCCCATTATGCCATAGCTAATCACACGTCAATCTTCAGTAAGACTCAACTGCGCCAAGTTACATCTGTTTGCACACTCGGTACATATTATTATTTTGACTTGGCGCTACCCTCGGGCGCATGGGATGAAGTATTACACTAGCAAGAAAAGCCAAATGATCCAGGTATACGGTACTGTTTAACTGTGGAGTTTCAGTTTTTTAACCCTGAGATACTGGCCATCTCATACCGGGAAAAATCAAATTGAGAATCAGAATAGAAAAAAAAAAATAATTAGGCCCAAAACTCACTGCCATTGTCACACTAGCCCTCAGAAGGTAAGAAAGTATATTGGGCGGCATTAGTCTTGCAACAATCATTTAAACGGCTCTACCATTGAACCGATAGAGTTAATTGAATGAAACAAAAAAGCTTTGTCATCTTTAATTCAAGTTCTATTGTTCCCATAAACAAAGTAGATATAAATCAGTATTTCAGGCAAAACAAAAACGTTCAAAACACTTGACCCGGCGTGTTGAAACGTTATTTATGAATACAGTGCGGTTCTGAACCATGTTGTTCCGATTGTCCAAAACAGGAATTCAAGTCAGTAGAAAAACGAAAGATATTTATTTCACAGAAACAATCTTTGGTTAATTCAAAGTTTTACAAAAGAAAACTTTAATTAACCCAATTTGTTCAAAAGTTACAGCCGTTTAAATTTTGTTGCAACACTAAAGCTGTGTTTTCGTGTGCACTGAAACAGAAGCGGTAATGTCAAACATACAGCAAGGAATAAAAAGAAAGAGTTTTTCCATGTGTACGGAAACGGTCATGAAAATATTCTTTCAATTTCACTTCTTGAAGGGGTTTTGACGTTTCTGTTACCGTTTCCGTTTCCGTACACATGAAAACATAGCTTTATGGGGCTTAGTATATTTCTGGATCATTGAAACTTAGTTAATGTGGCGTCAGTGTGGAAATGAAACCCATTTTCGTCACATAACGAAAATAGACAACCCTATTTATTTATTTTCGACTAAACGTGTTTTTTTTCTATGAAGCGAGCAATATGGATCCCTTGTGAGTGCATGATATCAAACATTATTTATCTATGATCCACATCCTTTTTCACAAAGTCACATAGATCCCTTTGCCGTTTTACGTCTTTTTGTCACTCTGTCACACTAACCAGGTCAATGTGACAAGTCCGACACGTTATAGATGATGAATGATGAAAAATGACGACGGTTCAGATTGGCAATGATGAAAGAGAGTACAAGGCAATCAGCCCGGCAGATAATTGGCACGGCTGTGGTCTGAACCAAAGCACAAATTACGCTAAACAGTCCAAAATGAAGAAAATTGATCTCGGCTCAGCTTGAAATACAAATCCAACTGCTTTTCACACTCGGATCAAAGCGCTCAAGTGTTTGAAATTCAGATACGCTCCACAGTGGTAATATTTTACAAACAAGTTATCTAGATAATTATAGAACCAATTATTTCCCTTTGTGCTCTCTTGAAAATAAAAAAAAAGGAACAAACAAACAAACAACAACAACAACACAAAAACAATTAGAATATTAAAATCAGATATGAGATATTAACCCTCTAGTGACCAGGTCAGACAAAGGCTGTCCAATCCAACTTGCAATCTGATTCAAATTACTGAAATGAATACTTTAAAATAGTAATACTACACTGTACTACTACTACTACTACTACTACTACTACTACTACTACTACTACTACTACTACTACTACTAATAATAATAATAATAATAATAATAATAGTAATAAAAATAATGAATAGTATTCACGAACTGACTATTTTAGTCCCTTTTTTCTTATCGATAGAATAGAGTTTAAAAACAGAACATTTTGTACACAGGGTAAAAGATAGAATAAGACACTTTGTGACTTTTGAAGCATTCGTCAATGAGGAAATTGACTCTAAAACCAAAATACCAAAGTTTTGTCCTGATGGGGTGACTATTTGGGCCACCAGGCCAAATTAATTGCATTTTATATGCATACTGTTTATGGTAATGGCTAGGGTTAGATTTTGACTGGTTTTCAACAATAATCCTTTCGTTGGCGAAATGGCCTTTATAATGCCTTCGGACATTGGTCATGAATTTGTTCCTTTAAATGGTAACATGAACATTTGGCGTGTTACAGGATGTTCCAAGTCTCACCTGTTATATAAATCATTAACAGCTGCCAAAATTCTACTCCACAGCAAATCAAATCGTCCACTTAGAATGACAAAGTTCTAACTCCCTTCCATTAACTTTTGCGAAATTGATGACTGAAGTTTCATAGCTTTTAGGACTTTTTTTTTTTCTTTTTAGTAATATTTACAAATTACACACTGAATTGGAGGCTCTGACGCACACTGGAGAAGGCCTGTAGAAGTAGTGTGTAGTGTTTAACCCAGTTCAGGCAAAAAGTGGAAAGAGAACCTTGTCTTTCTGAGGGGACAAAATGTTAACACTACAAAAATAAAACAAAAAAAAACGGCAAATCCTAGCCGAACAATAAACTCTCAGTCATTAGTATTCCTATTCACGCTGAAGGCTATATTTCATTAGGTCTGCCAAAGCCTGCCTCGCCGGGCGTGCTACGGAACTAGATTTAGTGAACTCATAAACATTAATGACCACGTTTGCCGGGGTCTGGCTAGTTTAAAATCTCAGTTAAAATGTATCTTTGTCTTTGTCTTTTATTCAAAGCCTCTCGCTCTTAGATACATGTTTACAGTGTTGTGTTGTTTTTCTATTCAAGTGGGTAATAAATTAATCCCAGGCCCATTCATTAAACTACACACGTGTATCCGCACAAGCACAGATACCAAATTCACTCCTTTTGTTTTGTTTACAAATATTCTACGAAATTGTTGAAAGAACTTTTATTTTGTCTTTTTGTCAAGATGAGAACAGGTTATAATATTCTAAATATTTACATAATTAAAAAACAACAACAACATGTATTTAACAGAAGTCCGTTTTATCACTGTAATGATGCATTCTCTTTTAGAGCATATTTTTAATGACCAAATTAAAAAATTTACATCCACTGGCTTTAATCAAATGTGCTTTTGTTTGCACATTATACTATTTTAGGTACACTTCCTATGAATATATTCTGACCTTGACGAAAACGAAAAAAAAGGGAAAGGGGGTTGGGAGGGGGGGGGGATTTCAAGTACATCCATCCATCCATCCATCCATCCATCCATCCATCTCTCTCTCTCTCTCTCTCTCTCTCTCTTTCTGTCTCTTTCTCTGTGTGTCTCTTTCTCTCTCTCTCTCTGTCTCCGTCTCTCTCTCTCTCCTGTAAAATTAAGCCCTTCGCACCTGTGAAATTTTATGTTACAACCAGCCGCAAGTTTACACAGTTCTCTCCGTTCCAAAACAGTAACAAATTCTGCACACACAAGTAAACACACACACGCAGCCAAACCCAGTCCATGTGCCTGGTTTATTGCTGGCCGAGACACCAGCCAACTGATGATTTTCAAAACTCAAGACAGCTATTCAGAACCGCTCTATAAAGCGAGTCCCACAAACGCTTTTTCACAGGCTGAATACTGGCGTACAATTAATGCAAATTTTTCTTTTCATGTCTTTTTTTGCCGGTCTTTCAGATTTCTTGAATCTCCGTTGAAAAGCAGTCATGTATGAATATATCGTGCTGTGACCCTCCTGCTTTATTTTCATCCCGAATTTAAATATTATAAGATTTTATCATATATTTTGAAGGTTGATATAGATGATAAAATGAAGATGTGTGAATTTCCGCGCTCTATGAATAACATCCGCCTTGTTGTTATAAATACATTATTACCATAATATAAATGGTCTGTGAGACTTTAATAATATCATAATACACACTACTTCATCCTCTTTCTGAATTTCATTTGCAGGGCTTAGAAAATTGAAGCAGTGGCTCAGAGGTTAAAGTGTTAGTGAATCAAATGGGTGTGTGATGTTCGAAGTTCAAGCCCTTCGCGGCGTCGGGCTCCAACCTGAGTAATAGAAGATCTATCTCGCAGTGTTTTTAAGGCACTCGTCCGGGGGGGGGGGGGGAGGATGAGGGCGGAGCGCTGATGTTCGTGTGTAGGTATGCGGGGGGGGGGCAAAATCTTGAGGGACTTGGCAGGGGGTTTAGAGAGGCCCGCTGGGCGGATGGGGTGGGGAAGGGATGGGGAATGGGAAAGACTATTGTAAACCCTGTGGCTGGTTGAATGAAAACTTGTATCATATTATAGTATCCCCGCTGTGCTAGAGAAGGACGTAGAATTCCCAACAAAACAAACAAACAAACAAACAAATGCATAAACAGAAAGTTCAAGGCTATTGGAGAGTCCTGTGAGACTTGCCAACACATCGACAACTGTCACCCACACAATCTGGTTAGTGACTTTCCTCGAAACAAACTGTCTGTCATGTTGTACCCTACAGATACTTATGTGACATCTTTGCCTGCAAAGCACTCGTAAAGTCTCCATCTTCGAGGGACTTTGCCATTTAAGACAAATAAATAAATCTATACAATAGTAAATAAATAAATAAATAAATAAATAAATAAATAAAAAGAAACCAGTTTTCAAAAAAGATACATCGGGAAGGTTTTCCATCAGAATTCTCTCCAGTCTCAGTGAAGGAAAAACAAAAGTATGGTAAAAAATTACTCAGATTTGATAACGTTACAATTTCCATCACAACAATGACAATAATAATAAAACTTGTTGTTGAAAATTAAGAAAAAAAAACCCACTTTAAAAGCTTTCATTCAGTTATGAACGGATATGGTAGGAACTGTTGCATTGTTAACATCGATGATACGAGCGCAAGTCGCCGGAAGGCAGATGATGAGTTGATTCGCCTCGGTATCTTGTGTCTCGAGTAGAACTGGTGTTTTAAATAAATGAAATAAACAATAAACAAAGTACTATAAATAAAACTTAGAACACAATACTACAATGACAATAAATAAACACTGGCCGGTAATTTGGAAATAAATAGATATATATATAAATAAATAAATAAATAAATAAATAAATAAATAAATTGCCTACTTATTTCCAGCACCCACTTACCTGAAGACCAGATTATCCCAAAGTGACAGAACACACGAAAGGCTGATTAACAGGATGTAGATTTAAGTCCGTGTAGGAAATTTGCAGTACAGTAACACCTATAGGAAATTCCCTCACGTCACAAGTTGCAGCACAGAAATTCAACCTAATATCACGTTCCTTTTGTGTGTCACTGAGATCTGTTTTTGTCACACATCTACTGAAAGCACTGACTGTCTTTTACAGACAGTCGAGCAGTGACGGGTTCTGGAATGTAAGATATATTTTCAACTGAAATTCATAAATCGCGGTTTTCATTATCCCTGTGAGAAAGTATAGCCTAGGCCTATTGTAGATTATATAGAGTCTAGCCAAAGTACTCACAATATTTGTTTCGGCTTTTCTTTTTTTTACGGTACGAACGTCTAACCAGTTTTCGAAAAAGTTATCATGGCCATTTATATATAATATATAATGTATATCGCCCAAGAAAACGTTGATGTGGCAATGAAGTTAAAGCTAAATCTAACCTTAACCCTAACTCTAATCTTAAAACTTTCCCAGTAGTCATTGTGCAAACATAACCACGGGACTCTAAAAGTTACCACAGTTTGGATAGCATAATGGGATATGATAACATAGATTTGATATGAGATATATGAGATATATCTGAGCACGTTGTTTTTTAGGTTGGGTAATAGTCCCTGCTAGAATTTGAAACAGTGACAGAAGGTCCTTCCTGCAAAAATTTGTCCAGCATCAAACGAGCTACATTTTCCTAAGATAATATCACCAATTTTTTTTCCATCATAATCTCTAAACACTTTGAACCACTGACGTCCTGTGTTATTTCACGAGTCATAATAATGTGAGAAACCCTTTGTCCAAAATCATATAGCGTGATCATGTCCTTCTGTCATAGACTCATTTACAGACAGGGATACCGGCACACTCGCACTACAGAAAACTAAGGAATTAATGAATAAAATCAAACTCAGGGACAATGAAGGGAGAGGGTGAGATAATTGGTGAATTCCAGGACCCAATCACAAGTTAAAATAGGTGTGGCTGCGGGCATAGAGCTCACAATCATGACCGCATTAGCAGTAATTTTGAGGCTGATTTCTTTGACATACTCGGTGAATTTTTTTACTCTTTATTAAGCCTGTATAGGCTTGTACACATGATCTTGAACCAAATCCTACACCCATACCGTAAATGCTGACTCTAACCCTTGATATTAGCCCTAATTCTATAGGTGTTTTCGCAAAGGGCATCATTCTGTTCATGCCGAATATTAGTTAATTCACCCTGATAGGTCTACCTATTCTCCAGTGCAAGTACTGTATATAACGGTGAAAAATTAAAACCATTTTTTTTTAACGAAGTAATAAATAATAAGGGTAATAATAATAATGATAATAATAATCATAATAACCATAATAATCATAATAATAATTGGAGGTACCGGTATGCCATTAATTACAACAACAACAGCAGCACTGGGCTTACTACTACTACCGCCACTACCATTAGTGCTACTACTACTACTATTGCCACTGCTACCACTACCACAACTAGTACCACTACTGCTGCTATTACTACTAGCCACTACTAGATCTACTACTACTACTAGTACTACTACCACTGCTATTACTACTAGCCACTACTACTACTACTACTGCTAGCCTGCTACTACGACTACCACCTTATAATAATATAATAATAATAATAATATCAATAATAATAATAATAAGGATAAAATAGTAAAATCCATTCCAACAGCATCCCACTTGCCACCTCTTAAAGGCCCTGTGTGACTGTCATTTTCAGCTAGTCCGGAGCGTCAGGTTGTGTTTGTTATCACTAATCGCCCATATAATGCTACACAATAGCAAATCTACTAGTGGATGCTACTTGTATAGGCTACCTATCTCTGCACACTTTAAACCTACTTTTTTTTTCCTTTTCTAAGACATACCCGACTTACACGTGTAGCCTGTATAGATCTACAAATCTATTATTATCACGGACAATACGCTATGTCCTAATGAGTCGACAGTATCATAGGGAACACGGTGTAACAACTAATAATGCTATAGTTTAGTGAAATAAATATACAGCAGAGCCACATTAAAAATGCTTTTTTTCTTCTCAAAGACATACCCAACCAACACTTGTAGCCTGCACCTTTAGATCTATTATCATCACGGACAACACGCCATGTCCTAATGAGCTAACAGGATCATAAGGAACCCCGTGTAATAACTAATTTATTATGCTATCATTCAGTCAAATAAATACACAGCAGGGCTACATCCGGTCGCTTGAAACACTTATTTGTAACAATAAACAAACGCCACTCTTGTTTCCTAGAGAAGGGTTTTTAAAGAAATTAATTAGATCTAATCCAAAGAAAATGTCATATAACTTCCATGATTACACCCGCAAACTACTCATACCCTATCACATGCAAGCACAAATAACACTAATAGAATATTTTCCACTGATTATAATCCACGCTGATTGAAAAACATCCATGTAAGTAATCCAAAAATATACATGTAGATCTAGTAGTCCAAGAATATTCAAGAATTAATTAATGAAATAACAATAATAAAACGATTACGCCACAGTCGAAATGTAAATAGATTCTATGCACATTTTAATAAGAATGATTAAATCTAACTCTCGAATGTAAAATATGGTTTCACAGAAAGATAGATAAAGCAAAGAATAGCTCATTGATCAATGAAAATCTCACAAGATGAATAATTTAATACAGTTTGTCTGGTGTAGCAATCCAAAGCAATGCCAGTTATCTGGTTAGTCCATGTGGAGTATTGAACTAGCGTTCTGTACAGCAGTTGGGATGGCAGGCCCGCGAGCTTTTTCCGTCAGCCTTGCGTATCTCACAAGCTGACTGGTTGGCAGGCTGGCGTACCGACCCACGGCGCATTGCATTGACCTCCCCAAGTCACACGTTTCGACGTCTCGCGCGGCGGCATGGCTTTTACTCCGTGCATAGCGCGCGGTGTTGTCCAAAAAGACTCGGCAGTGACCGACTCGTGGGCTTCAAAAGCTGACCAACTGACCGGCCAAAATGGTTTAAATGGACGGCCAAAGACATTTAAAATTGGAAGCCAAGAGGAACGCAGCTGAAAACTTTCCGGAAATGTTATTTTTAAAATAGCAAAACAATGACGTAGATTTCAAAAACTGTGTGATTTGGAACTAAAAATTGAAGGCCACATTGGAGTCGCAATGTTCATTTCATTTTCAGAAAATGTATAAAAAAAATATTAAAATTCAAAACTCTTTTTTAAGGACATATGCCCTGAGCATAAATAAGGCTGATGGTCCCTTGGTTCAAGTCTGTTTCTGTCTTCTCCTGGTGAAATCTGAAAACTGAATTCTTCTTTGTGTGAAAATGTAAATCTTAGTGATATTTTCAATTATATATAGTAAATTCACAACAGACGAAGCTGAGAAAAGATCTGTGGGGGGGGGGGGGGGAGGAATGAAAAATCATGGCTGTTGCTGGCAATTACAAGTTGTACTTGATCATATTGAATACTATTGTAAGTAAATGTATAAATTGTAGTGGGCAGCCAGGAGCGGAGAGAGTGAACGCTCGTGTTTTTGTTGTTGTTGTTGTTGTTGTTGTTGTTGTTGTTTGTATGATTCTTCTGTATATTTTGAATTGGCCCCTCAGGCCTACATTAGACTTGAACTCCAACTTGTCTCGGTTTTAGGTTGCGATGTGAACTGTGGAGTTAAACGGGGCCTGGTGCACTGGCGAGCCAAACACAAAGCTAGTTCTGGGCTCGTCAAATCTGCCTTTTTTTTTAACGAAGTAATAAATAATAAGGGTAATAATAATAATGATAATAATAATCATAATAACCATAATAATCATAATAATAATTTGAGGTACCGGTATGCCATTAATTACAACAACAACAGTCGCAAAACAGGCTTGACTCGCTGCACCAACAGGCTTAACCCTTTCAATACGGAAATTACATTGCAGTAAACTCTTCATTGCTCCACCACTTTCAGATTTTGTTTTTCCATTTCTAGCTTTTAAATCCCAGATCAGTGGAGTGATTTAGATTTATATTTACCACTCAAAAAAACTGAACTAAGTGGATCTCAATATAAACTGGATTCGTGGAACTCTAGCTTTCATGACGTCAGTAGTTAAATGGTTAATATTCTAGATGCCTAAACAAATACTGATAACTATTCCAACCCAATGTAATTATTCCACTGAATTTTTCCCAGCGTATGGCGATGACGAATACATGTAATCAGACTCACCCATTTAATCAAAACCTCTCGGTTAAGAAGAGTTACCGCTAAACGCATGACCAAAGGGTGCCACAATAATGTAATAACATAGACTGTCCATCTAGCCAGTGCCGAGAGGCTTTCCACATGTCTACATGGCGGATTCACTGTTTACTGTAGTGGCCATGATGAATAGTCCTAGGGTAAATTAATGACGGCTGCTGGCGTTATGTTGACACCGGTAAGTGCAGTGTTACTCGGCTCAAAGTAAACAGGACTAGACTAGTCTTTAGTTCTCATAGGTGATATCTGCAGATATACTTGAAGTACTGTGGTGGAATGGGAAAGGAGAGTTGGGCAGACAGATAGATATATAGACAGACAGACCAGCAGACAGACAGTCAGACAAGTAGATACGTAGTGAGTTAATTAGTTGGTATATTACTTACTTAGTAAGTAAGTAAGTCAATCAGTTTGTTACTATATATATATATATATACTTAGTTCATTCGTTCTATCGCTCGTTCCTTTGTTAGTTAGTTAGTTATGCATTATTTTTTCACCAAAAGGCGAACATAGTTCATACAGATAGAATGATCGGGCTATGTACAACAGTAGTCAAAGCAGTGGTAAATGTGTACAAATATGAACAATTTGAGAGTGACATAATAATATAGACACACCCATTCTGTTATATAGAGGCCAATCTATCCATGGAGTTAATCATTTCGCACGGAAACATTTATCCACCAAATGCCAACATTTGGCTGCCTAACCAGGCGTAATGTCTGCCGCTGGCCTGACATTTTCAAAGCTGATAGGGCAGCGAAAACAAACTCTTCTGTACAGTGGTAAAAACTTGCTTGGAATTGCCCCCAAGAGGGGAGACATACAGAATGTAGTCCCGTGCCCTTTACAGCAAATTGCATGAGACGCAATCCCGTTAATATTGATTTGATAACTGATGTTGCAACCTGAACAACTGAACTATCTTAAATGTGCTTGCAAGTAGTTCATAATTATGAAATCAGGTTGTTAATTGTACGTATGTACCCCAATCGTTTTGAGCTTGGTACGCGTACGTATACGTACCTATCCCTAACCCCGTCCTTGTCCTCAACCCTAAATCTAATCAAATCCCTAACCCTGCCGTCTACAACTTTCACCCAAACAAACGGGAGGAAAACAAAAAGAAAATCTGAAAGAGTAATTAATTAAGGCGGTTGTCAAGGCTATTTCGAGAGGAGCTCTCTAGTTCTGGAGTCACACAAGCTTTAAAATACGTACCCCTAGAGCACGTGGGGTACATATGTACACGTAATAACAATAATGAAATACAGACTGACGTTAGCGGACCGTAGTATAATTACAAAGCCAAAATAAAGAAAATATTGAGTTGTGTTCACTGCTCAGCCATAGCTTTCTATGTAAAATACTAACAAAAGTGAAATGAAATATAGACGTATTAGCTTGCCCAGTGGTCAAAACCTATCAGATTTATTTCTTACACTCATTACTCGATTTCCTTCCCTTTTCTTGTTGCTGTTGGTTTTTTTTCAATAAGTTCTTTGAGACCATTTTATAATCCGAATGATAAGGCACATCACAATAGAACCCAAATCAAGTAAACAAACTATAAATGTGGCAATAAAATAGATAAATAAATAAATACATAAATGAATAAATAAACAGACAGCTAGACAGCAGACGGACGAACGGACGGACGGACGAACAGGCGGACAGACGGACGGACAGGCGGACAGACGGACGGACAGGCGGACAGACGGACGGACAGACAGACAGACAGACAGACAGACAGACAGACAGACAGACAGACAGACAGACAGACAGACAGATAGATAGATAGATAGATAGATAGATAGATACCCAAAAAAGGCCGTCAATGTCACCATTACATCAGTAATCATACTATGGAAACATAAACCACCAATAAAAATAGATAATGAAAATGGCACAGAAACCTTTGACCCAACTATAGTGCCCAACTCTTACGAAAGGCTAAGCCTATAATTCTATCTTAGAGGTTGGAATTTAATTTCAGAACATGAGATAATTGCTCAGCGAGACAAGAATCAAAAGTATGCACAGATTTGGTCTGCACGCTGTGTCAGAAAACTATGTCGATGTGCTCGCCACCTACCGCTCACCTACACATGCCGAGTCGAGGGGAATAGGGAGAATAATAAATATACTGTAGAGAGCTCAATATTGGTTCAGAGCGTCAGTCAGAATTTTTTGCAGCATTTTGTTCATTACGATGTTCAAAGGCGTTTCCAAAATGATTCTCATTCTGTTGGAAGATGTTAGCTCATCCCCTTTCTATTCAGTCCCGGCTGCCATCCTGCCATTCAAGAAATGTAAGTGTGGTCTAAATCTCGCATCCAAGTATTTGAACCATTGTGTATTTGGGAACCACAATTTATTCTCAAATCTTTGAAATAGAGGGTTAGAGGTTTCAGGGCCAACCTTCCTAAGCCGTAAGAGAGAGAGAGAGAGAGAGAGAGAGAGAGGCAGACAGACAGACAGATAGACAGACATGCATACAGACAGATAGACGGACATAATTATGGTATAGAGACAGACAGACAGACACACAGGCAGACAGACAAACGGACACTCAGCGAGAGATACAGACAGACAGACAGAGAAAGAAAGAGAGAGCGAGAGAGAGAGAGAGAGAGAGAGAGAGATGGCCTGCGCGCATGCGGGGCTCCAAATCGTCCCGAGATCAAAACCATTCAAGTTTTGACAGCCGCCAGACGGTGAAGGCGTTCTGCAGTAGCCTCAGGCGGGAGGGTGTGCTGGGCTGGCGTTTTGTTCTGTTGTTACGGTGAACGGATCGGAGTTTAGGGGGTGGTGCGGGCCGCTTTTGTACCGTAGGGGGCAGGCCGTTGGATACAGGGGAAGTTCGGCGGGGATGAATAGGACCCGACTACAGAGCCTGTTGGGATGAAGTTAACCAACTGGCTTCTAGCCGGTCTTCTACTGCCCACTGTAAACGTTGATTATCAGTACCAAGGTTGTGAGAAAGCGTGATAATATAGATAAGGCCTAAACAATCGGAAATTTAACTAAAGGAAAGAAAGTTTAATTTTCATAATTAGGCCACTGAGTCACTGTGTTTTTTGGATGAACCACTCATAGCAGCGTGTAGGAGTGACTCGTAGGTAGCCTCGTAGTGCTGGTAATACTGGGTTGTTCACTGGTCTACTTGTACCCATGGATGAAAAGAAGAGAAAGTGGTCGTACTCCACTTAGACCAGCAGCGCAGTGAGTCTTGTCTGTTTTTCGTCGGTTTTGTCTCAGTCTTGGAACTTCCTAGCTTTGAACTTACAAGAGAGACAGACTTGTTTCAATCTGACTCATTGCTGGAGGTCCCGGTTGACTCCATTGTCCGGCAAATCAGTCTTGATTCAGCACCAATATGAGTGAAATGTTCACCCTGTCAGTGACATAATACCTGCCCCCACCCCCCCCTTTCCCCGAAAAAGTAGATTATTTATATTTATTTATTTACGTCGAATGCAGTTTCTTGCAATAATGTCTTCTAGATGTAAGGGATTGGAAGACTCTCATGTTAAGGAAATATTATCATAATACGCCATAGAAAACAAAATTTTGCAGGAACGGATAAAACAGTTCGCATGCCACCTCTCTTTATTCTTTATTCAATTTCCATTTCCTGATGAAGAAAAGTATCGCTTAGTCATATGAAATTATAACCCGCAGTTAGAGACAGGGGGCATTTCATTCTACAAAATTGGTTTACACTGGCATATTATCATGATTACTGTCTTTCTCCTTAACTCGGCAAAACTGCAGTGCTAACGTCAGTAGTACACACACACACACACACACACACACACAAGTATATTAATAATAAGTAATAAATAAATAGAGATAAATAAATAAATAAATAGATTTAATGTCTTCATGGCCCATGCAAAAATGAGAGACAGCACACTTTTTTATCCAACAGACTTTGTTTTGCTTTAGAAACATTAGTTAGTAATGAGGTAGTGGCTATTTGGACCATAGAGCTTTTGTTTCTAACTTGTGGCCAGTTTCAGGTAAAAGCTAACTGTCCCCGTGTTGCCAACTAAAAGTTTGTTGCAACCAGCTCGCTAAAAAAACCAGCATCCTTGCGTCAATCCGACAGAGGATTGGTAGGTTTACTGTAAGAGCGGGTTTCTTGCAATCAAACCGACGTCTCCGGGATGTCGTAACCAGCGAATCTACGCGAGAACAATGTTATTCCGATGAGCAAACTCGAGGTCAGTTCTACGTAGTTGAACTGTCGTAGGTTTGATGACTTGGACCCCAAATATAAAACGTTCGCAATGTGCGTACAAAACCCAATTTGATCCATATGATACAAAAACAGTCACTCCGTATTTCATGAGTGTAATATACTCTTAAACTAACTAAACACCTGCACGCAAGAGCAATCTTTCAAGTCTTTGATCCTAGTCACTAACCAGCCTGCCTATCTCATCACTTCCGGAACTAGAATCGTGCCACTCTAATTCATTCATCCTATATGCGTGAGTTAACACAGAAAAGGAGGTTGAGTACGGCAAGGAAAGAGCTCGATTGGTGCACCGAACGCGATTTCTTTGAAATTTGCGTTTTTCGTGCACTAGGTACCAGCAGAGACTATAGATGTATAGAGAGGTTTTACTATTGGTGGATTTGCACTGCGAGACACTGGAAGCTCCGCGAAACCACTGTGTTGGAATGGAGAGGAAAGTATGTCGCTGCGGTAAACGATGCCCGTTTGACCATTTCCACGTGGCGTAAGAGCTTACAAACGGCTCTTAATAGTTTCAATCAGCCCAAAAAATATGAACAAACCACATTAAGCAGATATACACACTATCTTTGGTGAAGGCGGTCTGTTTCAATTCTTCAATTTCTTGTTTACCGCAGCGACCTAGTTTCGCAATTTGGCGGAAGTGAGATCTCTCTATACATCTATACTCTCTGGTACCAGTCATAAGTAAAAGATAAAAATAACACTTTAAATCAGTGCTTCCAAACTTTTTCTGTCCCACGCCCTACTTCAATTTTCAAAAACAACAACATCGTATGCCCAACTGTGATCGAACAAATGATACAATATCCCCATAGACACAGAATACCGAGTCGAACTATTCTTTCTACCACTATAAGTCCACAAATCGCGCGCGTAAGAAATACGATGAGCACTACTCTTTTCCGTTCAACTATGAAGGGTTGTGGTGCGAATTGTTGCACTGTTGACATTGTTGACACGCGCGCAAGTCGACGGACGGAATATGACGAATTGATTCGTCTCGGTGACCTGTGTCTCGGATATCCTTATACCCCATTCTGAATTCCGACGCCCCCACCGGTGGAGTATGCAGCCCACCAAGCAGAAAACCGCTGTAAATGAACTTTCCACACTTTCAAAGATAAAACGAATTTTATGGGACAATGGCGTTACAGCGATCACTAAGTAAGAAGTGCTTGACATTGAAGGTTGCACTTGCTATTAACTGAGGAGTGAGGAAAGGTGTACTCTACTGTATGGGTCTTAAATTTTCTTTCATTATCCCTGTCGGTGCAGGCATGTTGAAATTTTGTTATTTTCCTGTCCCTGATCCTATGGTAGGTAGGATCCAATACCTAGTCTTCTCAGACAAGGACGAAAAACTCGAAGGGCTTGTGTGCATGCTGCGCACGTTAAAGGTACCGTGGCAGTTGGAAATCAAGAAGAAAAGGCCGAACAGGCCGCTGCCCGTGCAAAATCAAATAAAAACTTATCCCTACCACCCTCCCCTCCCCTCGCCGACCGGCGCTCGGCTGCACTTTGGCGACGACGTGTCTGCTCCAGTTGTAACAGGGCTACAATAACATTCAGGCAAATTTCCCAAATGAGATAAAAGAAGTATACAAAATATACACATACAAAAATAATAGTAAAGTGGCTTGATGGAGGACAGGGCGGTGGGAATGACTATCATTTAGAAAGATTTACATTTTTAAGACAAGATATTTTATCGGAAATGACAGGACACATAAACACAAGCTGCTAGTCTGTGATCGGAAATGGCAAAGTCCGTTCATCCAGATTTTCCACTAATTTGAGGAGAAGCACTATTCTCTGTCATTATGTGGGTTTCCTGCACATGCTGTATACCATTTGGGCGACGTCCACTTGTCCAGTGTCTACCAGCGTCACATGGCGTGCCAGTTTTTAGAGCTTGAGAACACGTCAACCTGCATCACTGAGATGGCCGGCTGTGGTACCAAGTGAGTTGAGCACGTTGAACACGGGCCAGGAACGTTAGACTGGCCTTCTTGGCCGAGTGGGAGGGCGAAGGCCCTATTGGTGATGCATACAGAACTGAGTCCCGTTAGAATGACAGGGTTTCATTTCCACTTTTGGACTTAGCTAAGTTACACACTACACCCTACTTGTACAGGCCTTCTCCACTGTGTCAAAGTATCAAGCGGATCTGGTGTGTAAGTTTCAAGTATTACTAAAAAGAAAAAAAAACATCGTATCTCTAAAAGCTATGAGTGGATGAATTTTCAATCATCAATTTCCTAAAAGTTGATGGAAGGGAGTTAGGACCTTGTCATTCTAAGGAAACGTAATAGACCATAAGTGTCATTGAGCTACATGAAAGAAAGGTGGAACGTCGAGGAACAAAACTGAACAAGCAAAATCGAGAGACAAAATGGCAGAAACAGCCAACAACCAGGAAGACAATGAAAGAAACATTAAAAATTTGGAAAAAACCTAAGGACCAAGGACAGAGGGCGAACTGCCTTAGGCTGAGGTCCTTAGGAAAAACAAAGATCTCTTCGCCAGCCGAGGCTGTTCAGATGTCTTTCGATCAAGGAGCTTAGTATTATAAGCTCCTTGCTTTCGATCTAACAGATCAAATGTATTCGTAGCATGACTATAATAATTTATAGGAAGGAAATACAGTTCAAGCACTGGGCATTCCATGCAAAGGTATTAAAAAGTAGAGATATTAAATAATTTCTTTTACATTAGAAGCCCTTTTGCGTATTTTTTTTTTCTACTTCCCCAGGAGTGCACGACCGGCGCCGCACTGTGGTGAGCACGTGTCTGCTCCAGTTATAACTGGACTACAATGACACTAAAGCAAATTTCCCAAATGGGTTCAAAGAACTAAAAAATACATGCATATAGCATACTGTTTTCGCACAAGCAAATATACACAGACAAATTAATAGACAGTAAGACGTCGAAAACAACAACAACAAAAACAACAAAAAACAGCACCAATCAAGCTGGGAAAAACATTAAAACAACAAAAAAAACAGTAACATGCACAGCATAAACATAACAACAAAAGTAATAGCAGTAATAAATCAGGGGAAACTTTCACCTCACGGCTCAATAAACAACTTTGCTGCAGCTACTTGACACTTGCCGACCCCATGAACTCCACAGAAAATGCCTGAAAAGTTGATTAACACAAACACTCGGCTGTGTTACGAGAAAAGAGGGTAAATGCAAAATCTAAACCAAATTCATTTTTTTAACATCATTTTATAAAGTGAAATGTGCTTTTGGATCTCTTTATCTAAGCTATAAATTTATTCGGCTAAAACTTTTGTTTTGGTCATCAAAAAATGGGTGCTGTACAATTAAGAAACCGGAGCTCAATGCATTTTTGTTTCCTTGTTTGTTTTGCTCCACTCTTTAACATCATTTTATAGAACGAAACGGGCTCAATAATTCTATGTGGGTTATAATTTTAGTCGACTTAAAAGATTTTTTTTTTCTGGGTGCACATTGAAGAACCAATAAAGTGGAGCGCAACGATATTTGATATTTGTTTTTAATCTATTGTACAATTATTATTATTATTTTTTTTTGCACATTCGGTCTTTCTTCAGAACACAGCAGAACTCTCGAACACAAAAGTCGATTATGTTAGGAATCTTGTGTTCCGTGAAGCTGAGTACAAATTGATCAATTATTTTCCTTCAAGTGTTCAACAAAAAGATCGTCGGGTGGGCAGGGCTGGAAAATTTAATTTATTCATTACACGCTGGGCGTGAGAAGGAGGGCTCGTTTATTAGAGAATTGGCGAGGATTTACGAGACCTGGAAATGGGCAGGGAAAAGACGTTAAGTGGGTAAAATTAAGGATGTGGGTGGAGGCGTAACTTCAGAGCCTAGGCTGGTTAAGTTTCTCGTTAAGAATAAAATAAACGGTTGGAAGAGGAGAGAGGGAGAGAATCCGAATTGTAAATAGCTTGGTTTTATGATTTTATCTATCAGTTCTGTCTGTCAATCTGCCTATCTAACTATTTATTTATCTGTCTGTCAATCTATCTATCTATTGTTTATACATCGATCTGTGTCTGTCTGTTTGTCATCCGTCCTTCCGTTCCCCTCTCTGTCTGTCCGTTCCTCCGTCCGCCCGTCTGTCTGTCTGTCTGTCCAGTACTAAAACTATTTATCTTGACCCTTATAATAATACAAGTCTTAACCCGTGCGGTGGTGATCGAGTCATACCATTTTTTAAACAGCTGCTATTTTGCATATAACGCAGTTAGGGTTCTGGAATTTTTTTTTACTTTTCCTAAAATTCATTTATGTTAATGTATGTCAAGTATCAAATAAAAATATACACTCAGCCACAGACCTTTAGCAAATGGCGTAGGGTTTTGTCTATATTCATACCACCTTACCATATAAGCTTTTCACTTGCTCCCCCCTTTCCTGTACGAGCATACGGCCATTAGAATAGTGAATGCCCATCATAAGTCCTTGCTGTCCGAAAACGTAAGTGCCATTTTGCATTAACTGTTACATTCTGAACAACTGAATTTTATATAATTCAAGAACTCACTTTGCTGACAAACGCACATAATGCGACCCACAAACCCTTTCTCCCCCATGCAGGCGTACCCATTTCATTTGCTAGGGGCACCCCCCACCCACCCCCACCCCCAATAACCCTTCTAGCGTACACATACTTTATGGATACATAGGAAAAACCTATGTTCTATTGAGAAATCGTCACCGCAAGATACAAGACCTGCTCCATCTCCCTTGACTCCACTTTTGAGAATTTTTACTTCAAAGTTTAACAAGACCAGTGGCGTAGCGTGGGTTGCCAGCGGCTAGTGCAAGGCAAGTTATTGGGCCCCCTGCCCCCGAGGGCTGCTAGAGCAAAGTTTATTTGCCCCGTCATGTTGAAAAACTGTAGAATGTTCGAACGTTGGGAGATTTTCTGTGTGTGTGTGTGTGTGTGTGTGTGGGGGGGGGGGGTTAAAAGTTATTATTTTTAATTTTATTTTCTTTTTCTTTTGAAATTTTGCGCCCCTAGGAATTTTGCCCCCGGGGCAAACCCCCATGTGGCACCCCTTATGCGTCGCCACTGAGCAAGACATAATGAAGATTATAAAAATTTTTTTAAAAATCTAGAATATTATTACGTGTAGTTACTTAAGTTCAACATATGGACTTGAAATTAATAAGAGACGCCTCATCTGAAGTTCACTGACGTCTTGAAGTTTTCCGAAAACAGGACAGAGATCACTAAAACTGGGGTGGTCAAATACTGGCTGAACTTTATTGCTTACGAATAGATAGACAGACAGATAATTATTTAGATAGATACTCAGATGGATGGGCAGGCAGACAAGAAGGAAGGCAAGCAGGCAGACAGGTAGGTAGGTAGGCAGGAAGACAGACAAACAGACAGACGGGCGGACAGACAGATAGATAGATCGATATCGAGGAGCGAGCGAGAGAGAGAGAGAGAGAGAGTGAGAGTTGGCTGTCGGTCTGAAATACTGAGCCCCCCCCCCCCCCACACACACACACAAATGCTGGACAGAGACCGTGGGTGCAATTATCGCAAGGGGGGGGGGGAGTTTCGATCGTGGACGACAATAATAACGCAATGGATCACAATAATAATAATAAAGTTATGTGTCTACAATAGCAGGACCCTGGGGGTCATGTCTGGAATGTTCCCGAAGACTCAACAGACAAGGAGATAGACATCTGTAATATAACAAAACACAATATCGTAAACACTTTGGGAGGAGTTCCTTGAGTCACACAATATAGATAATTTCAAGGACGCGACTTTAGAACCGGCTGTGAGCAGAGCGTCACACGGGGGCTCTGCTCCCCCCTCCCCCTTTGTGAGTTAGTCCTCTAGAATGATGTTTTTAGAGTAAATGCGTTGCTCATCGATTAGCACTTAGAACATGAAATGTGTGCCCGACTTAAATTGTGTAATACAAATGGTACTCCTTCCACAAGTTTAAAGTAACAAATCTTACCTTTATTAGTCCATCACCTTCAAATAATCCACAGTATGACAATTCAGGGGAGGTCTTCCGCCCGTCCGCGCCATAATTTGTACCGCTATGAAGTAAAGCTTACGGTTACACATTGTCACTGTTATCAATTTAAACTCATAACACATGGAATGGTCAGATGGACCTGGGGGCGTGAGGATCTAGTCAGTTTGTATCAATGGGCGGTAGTCAGATTGACTAATTAGGCGAAAAGGGGCTGGGGTAGTTGTGTTTTCTTGACTGGCGCGGACGGGCGGAAGACCTTCCCAATTCAGTAATCCACAAAACGAATTTCAAAAACACAAAACACAATAGACAAAATCGGCTATAACTTTACAACCGCAGGAATGAAATCACAATATTTTCACCACAAAACGTTTACATCCAACCTGAAATATTTCTTCACGAAATAAGAAAAACATTTCCAAACGTTGGATCCAAATCATTATCTTCATAATTTTGTCTTGATCTGAAGAAAGCATTTCCAAACAACAGAACTTAATCAAATAGATTTTAAAATTGGCTCCATTATTAATGGCGGCACTCAGAAATCAGAACTCGTTGTAAAAACGAATGTGTGTTGAATTTTTTGAAAAGTGAAAATCGCTCACAACAAACACGCTATCAACACACCGACAAGACCTAGTTATTTCAAGGGACAAAATAAACTTTAAAAAAAAAAGATGTGTTTACTTTCGTCATTAAAAGAAAAGTTAAAGCTTAAGTGTTTTTTTGAAATAGGATTATTTTATGCAATGTCGGTTTGTGGCCACCCGCGAAGCAGAGACTTCACAACCAGGCTACAAAAATGACTTTGTTTTTTTTTTGGTGTTTTTTTTCAATATTAACCCTTCTTCTTCCATCCCCGCCTCCATGTACGTTTTTCATATGCTTGACTTCAGCGCCCGGCCATGAGAATAGTGAATATCCACGACATAGCTTTGAACAATAGAAGTTGTTACAATCAGAATGGGTCTATGTGCCACTGGCACTTAGATTCCTTGTAATACTAACCCCCTAATTTATTTAAGGTTGTCAGCATTAGATGGGATCTAAGTGCCAATGCACTGACAAAAAAAAAAAGACAACCTTTGTAATTCTAACTCATTCAATTATAATGTTCCAAAATATCATTGCATGGGCTACATGTACTTGATTATTCCATGAGAAACATTGTATAGTCTGACTGACATGTAGGATGTATCTCTCCTCCCTGTTGTTGTTTTATGGGGCCGGTTTATTGTACATAAACATTATGTGAGACTTCCCTCTGTGTGTGTAACACACAAGATGTCCATAATGAAAAATAATGGAATTATTCGACCAGACCTGAAAGTATGCTATAACAGAACTGGTATTACTCTATGATGAAGTGCTTTTATAATTAACAAAATACCAGAGAAAAACAAAGCAAAATACCACTGCTGTAGATAAGCGTGTGATGTACAGAGCTGTTCATTTAGCATCGTTTTAAATGTCCCGCTCAGTACAGTATAGATGATAATGTTTTACGGCCATGGAGTCACTGAGTCAAGCCTGTGTTGCGTCGGTTTTGACTCAGACTTTCTTTGATTCAACTAACGAGAGAGACTTAAACTTACACAATCAATGTATCACTATCTCACTTGTGCCCGAAGTCCCTGTAAACTCCAAAAACAGACTTGATCCAATGCCTAAGGGATTTTAGGCACACGCTATTTTGACAAGTGCTTCAAATACACGATGGGCAAGTAATAAAAACAAAGAAAGGTTAAAAACATTGCATTTACACATCGGAAATCTCACCACTTCATGTTAAGGCGTGTTCACATCAGTTGAAATCTCGTTTAATCAAACACACATTATGATCACAGTTCATCTCGTTGCCTTTGATAATTTTGAAACATATTTGTCAGTGTCAAAAACTGAAAACAAAACAAATAAACAAGGGAAGTAAGTACTAATATCTTTGTATGGTTGTCATTAATAACATGGCGGAAATGAAAGCAGAGAGCTGCAGACTTCTATTTCTTTTCAAAATGATCATTCTAGTGGTTCAAATATTATTTTTCAATCCATGGAAACATGAAGCTTACTAATCTAGATGATGGAAAATTTTTCTGAAGTAAATGTACACAAGGACTGATTAAATATTCAGCACTATTCTCTTTATAATTGATTCGCCCAGAACCAGGAAGCTCTGCCGACCTGTGACCAAGCTGTATATAAGGTAGGCCGGTTTTTTCTGTTAGTACATAACAGCCACTTTGGGGAAACTCGGGTGGTCACTGGCTCCTCTTCCCATGCAACGTTAAGGTCCGGCGTGACCAAGGTGCTTGCACGGTCAGTTTTTGCCCAAACTGACCTCTAATGCTTTGGGTCTGGCAAGAGTTCCTCCCATAACACGTTGCTAAGGGAATTGAGAGTTGGGGTGGAGTTAGGTCGGATGTAGGCCGGACAAAACATACGGATTAGAACCTACATCCTTGACCCTGAGGGGCACCGTATAAGAGACATACGTGCTCAGGGTCGTCCTTGTCATGGGAAAAGTGCTCTCGCAACTACATGGTCAAACGGCACACTCGGTGTGCTAGGTAGGGTAGTGTATGCTGGAGTCCCCGTGCCACTTTTTTTTTTCTATTTTTGTTTGTTGTTGTTGTTTTCCTGATAACTCAAAACATTTGATTTACCCTCTTCTTTTTTATCTTCTGATTGTCAACAACACGAGTTCACCTCGTTCCAGGTTTTTCTTTTCCTCACTTTTTTCTGATTGTCAACAATAGCAATTCACACGAGTTCATGTCTCTTTTTTCCTCACTTGTTTTAATTATGTATACATGTATCAGTAGTTGTTGCAGCAGCATTTTATTTCAGTTTGGTACCCACATCTCTCCTTTCCTTTCTGGTCTTCCTACTGACTTATGTTTCAATAGCCTCGTGCTGTTCTTAAAACCATGGCTTAAAAACATACCAAGCGGGCTATGCTTCTCCGCCGAGACTATCAAATTTGGGGGGCTGAAAGCTGAAAGCCAGCCCAAAGTATGATAACGAAAAACCTGAAAGGCGTAAAATGACTGTTAACGTGCCGACGCGCCATTGAACCCAAACCCACGTTTCCTGATAATCCGCACAATTCGCTACTTGCTTCACTTGTTCTTATAATTTTTCTCCTGCCTTTAGTGTTGTTCTGTCTTCCAAAAAACCTGTTGCTAGGGGACCGTGGTCAAATTGCAAAGATGAATAGAGAAAATAGTTGCGTTCACTGCTGATCTATAGCTTATTGTGTAGATAACTACGGTTCCCTAACAACAGCCCTTCTAAAATAGTTTTTCCTGAAATTTCGCATTGGTCTGGTTTCCTTGCATAATTTCTGAGCATCTAAACTGAATAAAATGATTTTTTCCCTTATTAAATTATATGTATATTCCCGGCTCTCTTAATGGTTGCACACTGTACAGTCTTTGCAAGGTGAAAAGAAAACGCGTGTGGCGAAGAGAACGCTCAGTGGAGTTGATAGGAAAGAAAATTAAATGTATAAACACGTCGATGTTGCATGACAAAGGTGCAAACTTCAGATTTATTTATACATTTCAACTTGTCATCCCAATCTTGTTATGAATAGTGCCCGTCGACCGCAAGTGAAAGAAAAAAATGTTACAACATATTAGTGCTCACACGGACTACTGGTTGTAAACAAAAAGTATTTCTGTATCTTCCATAATGTGTTTTTTTCAAACAGTTCAGGCCACTACACAGTAGTCACTCCCCTTCCATCTCCTCTCCTCCAAAATAACACATCAAGGGCAGACCGTATTTTTTTCTATGTACCGTAAGCCCGAACTTGTCATGATTGTTTTTTGTGTCCCCACCACACCCCATTTACAGTGGTGGATCTACTATGAAAGTTAAGCTTCATGGTCCCTAATGGTAGCCACACAAAGGCCACCGAATTCGGTCACCGAGCCACTAGGCGCTTTAGGTGAGAAGAATTGCACTATATAATTTCAGCAACTGCACACAGAGCCCACCTAGATTCGGTCCGTTTATGTAGTGCAATTCTTCTCACCTAAAGCGCCTAGTGGCTCGGTGACCGAATTCGGTGGCCTTTGTGTGGCGAGCCTAATCCCGGAGGGGCCGTGCAGAATTTTTTTTTTTTTTAAATGAGTGAATTATATGGATGTTGCCCTGTTGCTCTTGGTTGTGAAGGGGCTCCATATCCGTTCAAGCTTCAGGATCTCAAAAATGTAGGTCCGCCACTGCCCATCCACCCACTCAGCCATCCATCTCTCCACCCATCCATCCACGTGGACCCACATCAATCTACATCCTTCCTCATCCACCCGGATCTATCCACCTACTCCCAACCTACCCATCAATTCACCCATCCACATGTTTCACCCAGGTATCTACTGTATCCATTCATCTTATCCACCCAGAGTATCAATCTATCCATCCATCCCTCAATCCCCCCCCCCCCCCCCCAATTCACCCATCAACCACTGTTACTCTCAAATCGTAAATTTCCAGGACAACGCTAATTGCAGAACTCTAAACTCTCACCTTTACAGTTGGGGACTCACTATCCTCATCTTTATCTTTGTCACTATCATCACATCATCTATTCATTAAGATCATCCTATTATCATTATCTTTTCTTGACATTGCCATCATTATTGTAGTTGTGACCATTACCATCCCAGCCAGCAACCCTACGCCAATCCGGCGTAGATTTCTGTAGGGTTGGTGATATTACCACATGGGCGGGTTTCCTACATCAAACCGATGTGGCGCAATATCGTAACCAGCGGATCCAAGTAGGAACGACGTCATTCCTATGTCCAAACTTGACATCCATCCTATGAGTTGGATTTCCATAGGGTTACTAGCTGGGATTATTTTGTTTGCTTCATCACCTTCTACTTTCATCATTTCTGTGTTTTAGAATGTTCTTTACATTTCTTTTCATTATCAACATTAATGTCAATAGCACCTTGCTCTTGACCTTGTGGCCATTTGATCATTAACACCATTAAAGTTAATGGATCTTTTCAAAATATGCCCCTTCGTGTAAACTTTCTCATCGTGTACTTTAGTGTCCATTGTTCTTCTGTCTTCTTAGTCGTTTTCCTCTTTTCATTCTTTTTTTGTGCCTTTTCTTCCTTCGGAATGAAATTCTCTTTGATAATTAAGATCTGTCGGGGCCAAAGAAATAAATAAATGCATTGAATGAGACACGGTGGAGACAAGTTTTTTTGTTTTTTTTCCATAAGTCCTGTTTCTAGCGATCTTGAACGTGAGGCACAACCTCTGATGCTTCGGCGGGCGCTTTGAAACTGTAGGTAAGCTTGTAGCACAACTGCTGTCACGATGGACTCCTGGCGTTGAGACATATCGGTGCCCTGATACAGCTGTCCATGCATGATGCCTGTGTCCTGTCATTGAGGCATGATGGTGTCCTGGGACATCTGAAGTATTTCTGTTATGTCATTGCCCTGACCTTGGGGCGTGCAGACGTTCTGGAGCATTTGAAGTATCTCTGCGATGCCACAGCTCTGGCGTTGAGGCATGCTGATGGTGGGGCATCTGAAGTATTTCTGTGATACGATTGTTCTGGCGTTAAGGCATGCTATTATTAGTGTGCTGGGACGTCTGAAGAATTTGTGATACTATTGTTCTGGCGTTGAGGCATACTGATGTCGCAGGACATCTGCCGAGACATTTGTATGATCCCAGGGTCATGGTGTTGAGACACACTTGTGTCCTGGGACATTTGAATTATTTCTGTGATACCATTGTTCTTCTGCCGAGGCATGCTTGTGTTCTGAGATATCTGAAGTACATGTATTTCTATGACTTCATTGTGCCGACATAAAGGCAGGCTGGGGTCCTGAGACGACTGCTGCGACTTTTCTACGATGCCAGCGTCTTGGC
This sequence comes from Onchidella celtica, assembly GCA_963931925.1. Taxonomy (NCBI): domain Eukaryota; kingdom Metazoa; phylum Mollusca; class Gastropoda; order Systellommatophora; family Onchidiidae; genus Onchidella; species Onchidella celtica. The sequence continues at coordinate 32,878,567 of OZ007581.1, forward strand.
ACACATACTGAGACATTTCTAAGATGAAAGTGTCCTGGGGTTGAGCTATGTTTGTGTTCTAGAACATCGGAAGTGTTTTTGTGATGCCACCATTCTCTCTTCATAAAGGTCGGGTCATATTAGTCCCGATCACCATTCTCTCTTCATAAAGGTCGGGTCATATTAGACCCGAGCACCATTCTCTCTTATAAGACCCGATCACCAACCTATGTAAGTTTTTTCATCACCACCTCACGGTTAATCCTACACTCTGTTTTTGGGAATGATTCGTCACTGTCAATATATAAATTGTCATCGTGATTGGTCTCTGACCCTCCCATCTCTCTCTCTCTCATTTAGTCTTAATCAGTATCTCATTCTCTCCTATTCTCTCTCTCCCAACATACTCTCTCAGATTAATCTCGTCACCCACACACACCTCATTTACTTTCTCAATTTCCTCCTCACTGGACCCCCCCCCCCTACCTCTCTCTCACATACATTCTTTCATTCCCTCGCTCTTCTCTCCGCCCCCTCTCTATTTCTCTCTTTCTGTCTATCCGTGTCCCTGTCTTATACACTCTCTTTTAAAATCTCTTACCGTGTCTGTCTGTCTGTCTCCATCTCTTCTCCCTCTCTCTCTATCCGCCCCTCTCTCTGCCTCTCTGTCTCTCAGACCTTTCTCCGGACTCCCCCCCCCCTCATATATCACTCCCAGTTCATAAAACACTAAGTATAGGCCCTTCTATTACCAAGCTGTTTCCCCGTGTCTCCTCTCATTATAACAGCCTCCGTACGTCTTATTCTCGCCATTCATTTCATCTCCTGTCATAGAGAACGAGTTTGGGAGCCAGCACCGGCACTGACTCCCGCTCTCCGTCTATTTTGACACAGCCCATAAATTGTTTAGCAATAAAACGCAAACACTCGCAGGCGAGATGAGAGTCCCAGACTTTTCACGGGAAATTGCCGAGGCTACGAGCGAGCAGGGCAACTTCAATAATAACCCAGGGCTGTGGTGAAAAAGAAAGGATTTTGAGTAATACCCAGAGCGGGTGATTTTAATGTTTTAAGCGTCAATTTAAAAATCGATACTTCTCGGACAATACACAGTTTGGGGTTCAAAGTAACTTTCAACATCCAGGCAGTAACTTTGTGGTGTTATCATAGTTTTTATGATTATTCTGCGGGAACTAGACGGTACACGTTCATATAGGCCAGTTTCGCGTTTAAAAATCATTATACAGAATGAAATCTGCTCTATAGTTCTATCTACTTTTAAATTTTTATACGACCTACAGCTCCCTTTGTTCACCATAAAAAATAGAAACTGAACAAAGAATAAAACAGAGAGTAAGGTGAAATGTTCGTTGCATCTCCTGTAGAAGTTTGTTTACGCATAAAGTAGCGGTTATTTTCCGTAATATGTCGCTACTGTACGGTCCGTATCCTGAAGCTAATGTCGGGTTACCCATAAAGGGACCAGATAACAATACCGTCTATCTTTTTCTCCGCAACTATAGTTAAGAAAAGGGGGGAAAAAACGAACTAACTGACCGCCTTTCATAAAACTCAGATTTGCATAAAATGGTCATAGTGCCTTCCTTCCGACCTGCTAAGAGTTCTTTCTGTAGGTTTGGAGACGTGAAATAATAGAGGAGTAATTTTTATTGTTCTCTTTGTGTCACTGATTTGGTCCCAGGTCCTCTTTTTAACGAACACTTGAGCCCATGATATCATCACTTCCCGTTACTAGTACATGCATGATTGGAGAGAGGGACTGATGGTATCTGTTATAGTTCCTAAATTAACTTTAACTTTTTATGCAAATTCCTTTCAGTCTGAAGTGGTTCCTTTTGTCACAATTTTACTGTTCGTAGAACCAGACAGTCACTGGTATTTTACGAATTGTCTCAGGATTCAGCGGGAATGCCATTGCCGGCTGTAGGTCATCTTAACCCTCTGGCGTCCATACCTGAAACACAATACTTGATACCACTGTTCTAATTCTACAAGGAACCCCAAAAGTCTGGATCCGTAAAGACACACTAATTCCTTATCCCCCAAACTGATAGACGATCGTTCTTGCGTTCAGCATAATAATTATACACAAGTGACGAGAAGTCCAAGGCCATAAATTTGAGCATTTAGTGCACGAAACTTTTAAACACTTTAAAAATTTTTTTTTTGCCTATGGAGCCATACTAATTGGACACCGTGTATACTTGGAACAAGCTGTCATTATATTAACAAAATTTACGTGTAATTGTTAATCCTCTCGGCCCAGCCCCCATTTCTGTTTGTTCCATAATTCTGATTTGGTGAAAATTAATTGTTCATAGGAGCATAATAAAGTGGCTTTCATATTCATCATTAGGTTGATTTAGTGTACTTATATTGTAGAAGTTACTAAAACTAAGCATTTCTTGCCTTGAGCTCTTGTGGGAATTGCAGCTGAGTGATAAATTGTTACTGTGAAACATTGGTGAGACTTGGGGCCTAGAGGTTAAATGTATTTCTACATTTATTTGACTATTTTAAGAGCAGTTTGGCGTGTTTCAGAAAGTCTGGAGAGGACAAAATAATATGTCTAACCACCAGAGGGTTAAAGTGACAAAAATATATTATTGTATTCGGTACACATCTATCGATTCCATGACTACTTGTATTGGATCTAGCACGAGAATCAAATACAGGTTCGATACCGAATGCCTTCAGATGAACCAGATCGCCCGCCTATAAAACTGTAAAGGCTTGAGTTGAAAGTTTTCAACCAAAGAGAAAACTTTTGTGATTCAGTGTGTGAATATTTATTTATATTACGTTTTTTCCGTTCATAACTTGTATAGACAACTGGAGGTAGATGGTTTAAAGAAAAAGTGTGTACGTTAGTTTAATGTTTATGTTTATTATTATAAAAATTTGTTAGCCTGTGTGAGATCGCTTGGGGTTGTTTGTTGCACTGTTTTAAAGTCTGGAGAAGACATTTAGTCGACATGTGCAAGGGAGGTGTTTCATGGAGATCGGCACTAACTTAAATAGATGTTTGTCTGTGGATGGAGGAAAATAAGTTAAAGTTTGAAAAAAGTCTCAGTCGCTGAGGGAACTGGCGAGATGAAGGTATGAAATCTAGACAAGCAAAATTATAATTGAGAGGCAAAATGGAATGGTGTCTAAGAGTGTAGCGTTTAAAAAAGACAGCGAGGAGGAAGGACTAAAGAGAGAGAGAGTGAGAAAAGAAGAGGCAGAAAGAGACAAAAAGAAAGAGAGAGTGAGAAAGAGAAAGGGAGAAAGAGTGAGAGAATGAGAGATGGGATAGACAGAGAAAAGGAAGAGAGAGAGAGAGAGAGAGAGAAGAGTGAGAATAAAAGGGAGAGGGAGAAAGAGTGAGAGAGAGAGAGAGAGAGAGAGAAAAGGGCGGGGCAGAGAGAGAGAGAGAGAGAGAGAGAGAGAGTGACGGAGACGGAGAGTAATCTGACTTCGTCCTAATTACTACACCACTGAGCTACTACAGACCGATGTTGCAAGATGGAGAATAGGACTTTTAAAAACATTCCAAAGGGATTTCACAGCCTTGAAATAGTTGGTTCTCTGCCTACCATTCTTTTTAGAACAATTTATCTATTAACGGAGTCCTTAAAAACCTAGCTATTCCATTACTTTTCATCTCCGCACATTTCATGACGGCGTGCAGAGCCGTCCTAACACATGGGCGCTCAGGGCGTTGCCCAGGGTCCCCAAGGGTCTAAGGGGCTCCATCCGTCAGAAATTTGAGTTGTTGTATGCGGTTGAATGAGTTTCTCAGTAGTCGGGGGGGGGGGGGGGAGCCTTTCTTTGCACAGGGGTCCACATAATACAAAGACGTTTCGTTGTCGTAGTTGTTTAAATTATACTAGTAATTTGGTGATTTGGCTGCAGTGTATATCACACAATTCAAGAATACCCAAAATAACAAAACAACAACTTTCATTTAGCCCAGTTGGCCAGGATTTCAGGTCCCTTCGCGTCGACCCAAACAGTTGTTTGGGAGTGTATTTAGTTATGCCATGGTGGGAAGCTCTTGGCCGCCAGCGATGGTGATGCCTGGAGAGGAGGACGAGCCTTGTGCCAATTGCGACGACTTTGATCAGTAACCTGAGCTGAAATATTATAGCCGACATAATTTTTATTGACAAAACGTGCAAAAGCCAAACGTTGTGATCTTTTCAAAATACGGATCTTCAACAACAACAACAACAACAACAACAACAACAACAACAACGACAATGAAAACAAAACAATAAGGGCAATAACAAATAGAATAAAAATCTAATTTATTTGCCAGAGTTAAATAAACTTAAAACAATATTAAGAACTTAAGTGCATACATAAATAAATCAGAAATATTATGTCTGTTAACACACAGAGAGCAATCCTGCGGAGCGCACATTTGTTCTCCCAAAGCTCCATGCTATTTCCTCTTGACTATAATGATATGAAAGAACAGGACTAACATAGAAACTCCAGTGAAAGTATGTTCAAACATTCATTAACATAAATATAAAAATAGATAAATAAATAAATAAACAAATCACAATACCAATACTGCGGTGTAAATCTGTCTGATATCTATCATGAACAAGGGAAATAATATAGCCCATAAAACTAAGCTGTATAATAGCTTCCAATTAGACTCCAAAGGAAAACAATAAAGTTTACTAAAGTCATTTCAACAACAAAAAAGGATAATATTGAGGCCCGCGATACTGACGTTATCCTAACCCAAATCTTAACTGTTAGACTTTGCCGAATATAATACACAGTGTCCTTCTGAAAGATGCTAAGATCTAGAACTTGATTTAAAATTTAAAAACATACTAAAATTTACAAATTCTTTTCAGAGCTGTACAAAACAACTTTTGAAAATTTTACCAAGGTAAAAAAGTCGAACAGAACTATTTAATAGGCTGCTTTTTGTGAAATTGAAATTCATGAATTTCTGAATACCGAACTTAAATGAAGTACCCAAACAGATCGTGAAAGGCGCAGAGTGGCCGTTGTCGTGTTGACCCGCGTAAAATCAAAACTCAAACAAACAAAAATAAACAGTGTGAAACAAAATCTTATTTGGCCCTGTGATCCAAAGACTGAGGCATTCTGAAAACTTTCGTTGCCACAAATCGGAGACGTGGCACGAGAGGCATCTTTGTCGTAGTTCCAGACTTAACCACAGATTACGAACCTCTTTACTAAAAATGCGACTCCCCTCATCACAAGGGGCGTGGAAAAATAACATTATTCAACTTGATATTAAATTCTATGAATTCCTCTCTGTCCGAGATAAGAGACATTTTTGTCTTAGTTCCATAATTAACCATAGATTACGAGTATCTCACAAATGTAACGTTTCCCTTCACCACAAAGATTGTCATTTATTGGTCTTGATATTAAAATCCATGCAGTCGCCTTCGTCCAAGTCCCGAGACATTTTTAGCCTAGTTCCATACTTAACCAATGATTACGACTGTATGGCAAGTTTAATGTTTTTCCGCACCACAACCAGTATTATTTATTCTACTTGATATTAAAAGCTGTGCACTCCTGTTCGTCCGCGTCACGGGACCTTTTTGTCCCACGTTCCATAGTTAACGATAGATTATAAATCTCTCACAAATATAATGTTTCTCCTCGTCACAACGAACATCATTTATTCATCTTGATATTAAAATCTGTAGCCCTCTTCGTCCAAGTCACGAAGTTCCATACTTAACCATAAATTACGAATCTCTCACAAATATTATAGTATATAACATCATCACGAGTATCAAGAATGTATTCGATCTAATCTAGTTGATGTTAAATTTTACGCACTTCTTTTCGTCCAAGTCATGTAGTTCCATACTTTAATCACAGATTATTGGTCTCTCACAAATACTGTGGAACCTGTTTAAATCGAAAGCGGATAACAAGAAATTTCTCTTTGTCAGAAAGATTTCTATGGTCCCGCCGTTGTCTATCTATTTCTTAGAAGTTTGCACTTCTTTACCCGTAAAGAAAATCACCTTAAAACCTTTCGTCCGAAAGATTCCCTTTCACTTAATGGGTTGAGCGAGGGTGCTGTCTCGAATTAAAAGTTCAAGCCTTTGATGTGAAATAAAACAATCCCGTCTTGTCAATTTCATGTACGGCTATACAGGGCTACTTGATGGAGTTGCGGGAGAGGAGGGGAGACAATACCGCGGGTATAGAGCAAAATTGTTGTATCTCCAGGTTTATGGATTGGGGTTCATAATCGCATTACTGCAATAATGACAAACTACTATCTTTAACCAGTTCCAAGTTACAGAGAAGCAGTATTGTTGTATCCCCCTTAAAAATGAGATCATTGAGAGCAATATTGTGGTATTTCCGGCTAAGCACCCATTAATCATAAACCTGGAGATACAACAATTTTCCTTTATACCCGCAATACAGAATCTTTTGAACTGGCCGACGAGGATACCAGACGAAAAGGCGCCGCTGCCGGGAGCAGCCTTGTTGTTGTTTTTTTACCAGTCACCCCGGTAACCGTCACCCCCTCCGGTCATGTCACCATTCCGTGGACCATAATGTCATGGATGTCATATCGACTACAGTACATGATACATTCAGTAACACTAAGAGCATTAGTCCAGTAATTCAGTCAAATACATTATAGTCGATACAACCACCCACATTTTGTCTGTACTTTTAGGCGACTGTACAAAAAGGCGCATCTCCTCATTCGACACACACAATGGAGTTGGATTGTTGGATACAATACATCAAGTGGGAGTAATAAACTAAAATTACCAATATGTCTTATCACTTCCCTTTTAAGAGACCAGAGTATATTTTAAAACAATTACCATTGATCCAAAATACTGTTAATACGAAATACAGTTGTTGGTCCTCTGAATTTCGGTTTAAGCAGGTTCCTCTGTATGGTTTTCGGGGTCATCACAACGACTGTCGAAAAAGTTCATATTCGAATAAATATTAAACTCTACGCAAGCCTGTTTGTTCAAGTTGCCTTCATTCAAGGCACGTAGTTCGATACTTTAACCATAGATTATTGGTCTCTCACAAACATAGCGTTTGTGTTCATCACAACGAGTGTCGAAAAATGTATTCAACTGGATATTCAACTCTACGCAATCCTCTTCGTCCAGGTTGTCTGGTTGTCCAAGATAAAAGTTCTCAGAAACCATAATCGAGGTCATCTCAGTTCTGTCTTCTTCCCAAACAAAGTGATTCTCCCTCTCCAAGTCAGTTAAACCGATAATGAAGGTGCCGTTAGTGAGCCTGGCCAGTAAGAGTTTTTTGTCCGTAGTTTTGACCGTGACAGGAAAAGCAGACAATCGTTGACACGTTGAATTAATTTGTGTGTAATACTCCAGGGTTCCGCTGCCCAAGGCCAAACAGGCCAAGGTGTTAAAGTAGGAATAAATAGCGAAGCCGTTGGAGGTGTTGCACGAGGCCGAGGTGTACAGGAGACCTTCACTGGCTGTTGGCCCGGGTTCCGCTACATCTGGCCAACCCGCGGACGTACACAGCATTGTCATCTCATTATACATAACGCTATGACACTCTGATGCGTATCTGCAAAAGACATCGAGGTGTATTTGCCATATTATTGTACTCGTAATCGACACTTTGCCGATTTTGAGGTTTTGTCATGAAAGCGGTTCTGTCACTCCTAATTTCATTATGACGTAAGTGTCGTTCCAATCGGTTGAAAACTTTTTCCAAGACATGTGTTTGTGACGTAATGTTTAATGCATTTTAGCCCTTTTGCCGTCCTAACTTCAATTTTCATTTTCTCGAAGAGGAAAAAATGCACATACAACAATAATTATGGCAAATACCCCTCGACATACAAGAATGGAGAATGGAGAATTAGTACAAGCAGGCTTCACACGATAGTTGGAAAATATAATAATATGAGTATTTGGAGCCGTGAAAGACTTCAATAAACTGCAAACTCTCTCTGTAATGCCGGATCCCACTCGGTAATAATGTATTGTATTATTATTATTATTATTTTTCATAGACAGTTTTGTTTGTCTTTGTAGCGTTTTCCTGTGTCTGTTTACACCCATAGGGCTTCGTAAATTATATATTTTTCTTTTTTTGTCAACTTTCGTCATATAAACCTAACCCTGTATCCTGCTACCCTTACGATTTAATTACCTCTTTGATGAACCAGGTCATATTTTCATCAATGTATACTCTTGTCACAATCATGCCCATTCATGTTGGCAAATAATGGTCGGTACTGAGCACACATAAAAGGATAATAAGCATATTTGGTTGTGCAGCCCCTTGCAGTGCTGTTAATGGACCCTAGCCAGATAGGAAATGTAGGCCTTCATTTCAAACTGTTCAATAAGTATTTTTGTAATTGGCGCCAAATACACGTTTTGAACCTTACCTACATTTTATATCTGTATTAATCTTACATGAATCTTCTTTATGGGAATTTACTGATATTTTGTGTTAATACCCCCCCCCCCCCCACCCCCCTTTGACTCTCTTTGCAGTATCAACATTTTGTTTAACCACAGCTCCCCCTCCCCTTTAGCCTCTACAAGGAGGGGGGGGGGGTGACGGGGAGGATAGTCCTTAAAATAGTAGGTTTGTCAAGGAGGTTGTTACGTGTACTTAAGTCCCCCAATCGGTTTGTGCTAGGGGCGCGTACGTGTACGTGCCCATCTCTAACCCCGTCCTTGTCCTCAACCCTAAATCTTATGGAATCCCCAATCCAGCCCCTTACCCTTTCAACCAAAAAAAAAAACAGGAGGAAAACAAAAAGAACATCTGAAAGAATAATTAATTAAGACTGTTTTTTGGGGTGTATTTCGAGAGGAGCTCTATAGCTCTGGAGTCACAAAAGGCTTTAAACTACGTACCCCATAGAGCAAAAAAACTTGGGGTACGTACTTACAGGTAACAACGTCCTATGTCAATTGTAACCCCCCCCTCCCCCCCCCCCCCCACTCCCACGGCCCCTCCCAGTTCTGATCTGTGGATAAAGGTTGATACCAAGCCAAACTAAAACTATGGTAAACTTTGTATAGATACTTGGCCATGCAGCCAACCAGACAGTCCACCATAGACCGTGCCGTCCATCTCGGAGAAAATCTAGGAGCTCCAACACTGGCATCGGGCTCTCTGAAAAAGGTCTTCGACATGGTCTGTGCCGACAATGACAGTGCTGCTAGTCCCAGAAGACCTGGGAGACGGGTGAGGAGGGGGGGGAGGGGCAGGTTATTGAAATTTTATTGGGAGGGGATGGGGGGGGGTAGGGGGGAGTAGGGAGCGGGAGGAGTTAAGATTTGGGATGGGGTGGGGCAAGAAGTTGAGATTTGGGGGTGGAGGCAAGATGTTGAAATTGGGGGGAGGGGGGGGGTGGGCCGGGCATAATGTTGAAATTTGGGGGGGGGGGAGGGGGGGGGTTTGGGTCGGTGGCAAGATGTTGAGTTTTGGGGATGTGGGGATAAGATGTTAACATTTTAAGGTGGGGCGGGGGCAAGACGTTGAAATTGGGTGGAAGGAGGGGCCAAGATGTTAAAATTGGGGGGGGGGGGGCAAAATGTCGAGATTTGGGAGGCAGCGGAGGCAAGATGTTGAGATTTGGGGGGTGGGGTGGGGTGAAGATGTTGAGATTTTAAGGTGGGGGCGGGGGCAAGACGTTGAGATTGGGGGGGGGGGGGAGCAGAGGCAAAATGTCGAAATTTGGGGGGGGGGGAGGGGAGGGAGTCAGCAAGATGATGTGATTTGGAAGGGGAAGGAAATAAAAGGAAGAGATGAAGCTAGATAATGGAAAGAAATGTATCATACCACAATTCTAGAGGGTGTACATCTACGCAACCTAAAACTTCTTGGCTGCGTGACCCCAAAATTATGAAAGTTTATGAACTGTCTCACTGTTAGACGATAAATTTACTTGGACACAATTCAGCTTTTAAGGTTATGTATTTACGACTTTTTGTGCCGAAAAAAAATAACACTAAAAACTTTTCCGTCGAGTAAAGTCGAAAACTATGATTGGAAATTTCCTTCTAATACATGAATAAACAAATACATAAATAAATGAAACAAAAGATGTTTTTCTAGCCAACTAGCCAAAATATTCAGAATATCATTTTTTTTTTTAATTGTTGTTACAAAAAGTGTGGCCAATTTCCGAAAACTTAACTGCCACCATTTCGCAAACGAAAATGGTATTGTAACTGGACAGTTGAATATTACCCTAATTGGATCCCCTGTAGCCCCAAACCTAAAATATTCTAGAAAAACAAGTATTGAAAATTAAGGCCAAATGGCTACAAGTTCCAAGCAGACATTCCGAATAAAAGTATGAAGTAAAAGAACAGACATAAATAAATGAATATTAAAATAAATAATTGAAGGATAAATAAATGAATGAATAAATAAATAAAAATGAATAAATAGATAAGTAAATAATGATATAAAAAAAGAAAGAAAGACAGAGAGACAAACAGACAGAAAAGAAAGAAAGAATGAAATGCGAACAGAAAGAAAGACAAACAGAAACAAAATAAATAAATGAATAAATTCTAAAAAAGTAAACTCACTTAAGGTGAAAAGTGATAACCACATCTTCTTATTTCCACTGTTAATTTTACGCAGTAAGTCCAGATTCCTGCACACGTCAAAAGATTGTCAAATTAATGACATTGATCAGGCCAGGTTGGGTGGCCACATCGTACTCTTAAGCTGCAGTTGTGTGCAGTTTAGAGTGCCGGCAGGCCGTCCATTGCGCCTACTTTTGTCTGATGGCCTACAGTTTGTAAAGATTTTTTTGGACAAGACCAAGTGTTCCAGGTAATAAAATAATAATAATATAAAAATTCCCGTTCGTATCCCGAAATTAAGATCGATCGAAAGATCGATAGATATTAATAGGTAGACAGACAGGTAGATAGATAAAAATTCTTTATTTCCATGTGAATACAATACAGATTGTACAGATATAATATCGAAACATTACATCTGAGTGGAAATTGTGCCATGGTGGGTGGCTTTACTTTATCTCTTCTATGGAAGGGATGGACAAAACTGGAACATGTTTTTAAATAGAGTTAATAATTCCTATTATACGACCTGCATCTTTTATTCCAGATTTTGAATGATCCAATAACTGAACTGATACTACAGTACTTAGATATGAACTTACTTTCTGAATTGTTAATGTTTAGTTTCTTCAGCCCAGTAATAAATCTTCTGTGAACATTTCCCAAACTTCCAATTATTAAAACTATTATATCACATTGGTATCCCATAGCACTGATTTCAATGGCTAATGGGAAATATTTGTCAAATTTGCCTTGATAACATCTATCAATGTAACAGTCGTATGGTACTGCTACTTCAACGATCTGGACTTTCTTATTAGTATTAGATAGATATATAGATAGATAGATAGATAGATAGATAGATAGATAGATAGATAGATAGATAGATAGATAGATAGATAGATAGATAGATAGATAGATAGATAGATAGGTAGATAGATAGATAGATAGATAGATAGATAGATAGATAGATAGATAGATAGATAGATAGATAGATAGATAGATATAGATAGATAGATAGACAGGTGGGTGGATAGATAGATAGATAGATAGATAGATAGATAGATAGATAGATAGATAGATAGATAGATAGATAGATAGATAGATAGATAGATAGATATTGTAAATTTTAAATCTGAAACTGTCCGAGCCTATGAAGGATTTGTTAGGCTTGCTCTTGCAAACTGAACGTGCGTTAATTTTATTTGTCTGATGTTGACAGGATCGCTCACAAATAACTATTGGATCAACAACTTAGTTTATTTGCCCCTAGCTTAGGGAACAACATCAGTCCACTGGCACACAGAGCAGCGGAGGATAAAATGGTTTGGACACCTCTTGAGAATGCCGATCTTTCAGCCGGCTCATCGTGCATACAACATGCGGTTCTCCGGGTACAAGGTCAGAAGCACATCAAGGAGGACTTGGACAAGTGGCATCAAAAGAAGCTCTGACGACCTACGGCATTGCGCCAAGACAGGCTTCCCATCTAACTGTAAACTGAAAACTCTTTCATCCTGCCTAACCCTCGATGGTACAAGCAGATTGAAACAACAACAACAACAACAACATCAAGTTTAACTGGTCTTGTCCACAGCATCCGTTCCGCTATTTTCACAGAAAATGACGTTGGAAAAAGTGAAACACCCTTTGCCTCTGTATACATGTCCACAGCATCCGTTCCGCTCCGCTCCTAACCGCTATAGAGGCAAAGAGAGTTTTTCAAACGTCAATTTCCGTAAAATAGCGGGGCGGATGCTGTGGACAAGATCACTAAAGGCCTATTTACACTGGTAGGTTTTTGGAATAGAAAAAAGGAATGTGGGACTGTATGGGAAGAACTCTCCTGGCTTTCCGTCTTTTGTTTTCCGATTTCCCCCTTCCAAACGCTTCTTGTTTACATTGGTCCGTTTTCTGAATGAGAAGCGATGCGCATCGTTTGTTTTGGTCATGTTTCGAAGGTGGAAATCGGAAAGCAAATATCGGAAAGCCAGGAGAATTCTCCCCACACAGTCCCCCATTCCTTTTTTCTATCCCTAAAACCCACCAGTGTAAACAGGCCTTATGGAAGTGATTATTATGACCGTGCCAGAAACGTTCGATCCAACAGATTTTCTGGACTGCGTAAAATGTATGTTTGTATCTAAGTTTTCAGGATGGCAATCGTATCGATACCGACGATCATTTTCTCGAATGTTAATTTCAAAACGTTAGGGTAGGTCTCTCGATGCACAGCATATCGATACAGATGAAGAGAGTTGGCCTGTTCATTAGGAAAACTCCTTTACGACCATTTCCGGTGAAGGAACCAGTAACCAGCATTCAGTGACATAAAAAACGTCCGAATGCTGAAAAATTCTATTCGAGCCATTCAGCCAAAATTCTCTTAGTAGATCTCTTTTGTAAAGTAAATGCCACCTTTAGAAAACTTATCATTGCGATAACATCTCCGAAGAGGGTATCACCGGGTATTTGCCGTATTGTTGTATGTACATTTTTGCCTTTTCGAGAAAATGAGGATTGAAGTTAGGTCGGCAAAAGGGCTGAAACGCATGAAACATTACGTCGCAAACACATATCTCGAAAAGTTTTTAACCAATTAGAATGACACTTACACATAATTAAATTAGGCGTGAGAGAACCACTTTCATGACAAAACCTCAAAATCGGCAAAATGTAGCATACAACATTATGGCAAATACCTCTCGATATTTGAACCGCAAGCCAAAAAAGAACACTCTTATTCTTGCATTTCGTCAAAAATTTACTGCGCAGACTTACTTCTGGCTCAAATAGTCATTCCAAATAATAAAAAACAACAACAACAAAAAGTGGTCCCTGATACTACGACCTGGGCAAAATAACTTTTGGATTAGTTCTCCACTCGGCCAGAATAACCTTAAAGTGTATCAGTTGATAATTATTATTTGGTCCACCTAGCCTGTCGTGTTTCTTCAAGTCAACAGAACACTCCTTGCAACTATAGCTCAGACCATTATTATATATTAATTTTACACCAGCGGTGTTCATGTAGTGCTTTATTGTGATAAAATTTGCGTGGAGATGGCTTCTATTGTTTTGCAATGTTATTTTCTCGGTTCAAAGTACTCATCTGCGCATTTGTTATAATTCCGCTGCACGCTGATTTATGAAGGAATCTGTGTTTTCAATGGTGTCATTACGTCCAGTCTTCATTGTTTCAGATAATAGAGAATGGAAATTTCCTTCCGCCTCAAGGGTCCTACAGTTAAGTCCAAATAACAAGGGATCTAGGAAGAAAAAGATCGCATGAAATATTTAGTGAGAGTATAATGACAGAAAAATGGCATGAACAAGTTTGTAGTACTGAAACTGCCCCAAAGAATATAATCTGTCTGTCTGTTTGCCTGTCTGTCTGTCTATCTGTCTTGTTTGTCGTTCTGTCCATCTGTCTGTTGTTTGTGTGTTGTCTGTCTGTCTGCCTGTCTGTCGGTCTATCTGTCTGTCTTTCGGTCTGTCCGTGCATCTATCTATCTATCTATCTATCTAACTATCTATTTGACTGTCTGCCTTGTCCGTTCGTTTATCTGTGTGTCTGTCTATCTGTCTGTCTGGGCTTCCACATCTGCAAGTATTTATATCTTGGTACAGGAATGTAGAAAAATCTGTTTACATTATTCTCTCCCTCTTCACATCTTCATCTCTCTGTCATTCCTCTCCCAACTCTTCTTTCTCTCCTTAAATACCCACACCCACTCATGCCCTTGTCACGTAAGTGTTCTGAATTCAACTAATTAAGCTCGTCCGATTGGGAATTTCAGTTCCTTCAGGTACAAGGACAAGCTTGAAACACAGCATCGCGTAAACATAATTGATTGTTTTGTATTAGAATACAATATTTTCAAAAACTTCCCATTGTGATATGATGATAAAACTTTTACAATGAGGTCATTAGAGAGGGTGGTATCGATGTTTTAATGGTAGACCATGCAGTGCGTGTTTTTTTTTTTTTTGCCGGGGGGCGGGGGGGGGGGAGGGGGGAGTGTGAGACTATTTGGTACGTCCTTATCAAAGGAATGAAATTCTATCTATCTATCTATCTATCTATCTATCTATCTATCTATCTATCTATCTATCTATCTATCTATCTATCTATCTATCTATCTATCTATCTATCTATCTATCTATCTATCTGTCTGTCTGTCTGTTTGTCTATCTATCAATCTATCTATCTATCTATCTATCTATATATCTATCAATCTATCTATCTATCTATCTATCTATCTATCTATCTATCTATCTATCTATCTATCTATCTATCTATCTATCTATCTATCTATCTATCTATCTATCTATCTATCTATCTATCTACACACAGGTATGGTAAAATTTGTCTAATAGGCCCTGAAAATGACTACTTTGAAAATATAGTACTTTTTTAAAGGGAAGCAAATCGTAGGGGGATATAAACAGAAAATGAAAAAGAAAAAAAAAACGCGCGGGAGTTTTAACAAGACCAACCGGCGCTGATACAGCTCGGATTAGCGTGAAATTTTGAACGTGAGTCCCTTTTGACCTGGCTCTTTTTCGGATTTGATCACTTGAAATGACGCTGAAGTAATTTTTTGAGTTTGCTTTGTGTCGCTGAATGACCGCACCCAATCCTTTTTTTCGTACTTTTTTCCAAGATATGAGCCCATAACCCTATCACGACCTACCGACCTGTTCATCATTAAACACAGAATAGGGAACTATCAGAAGCGAAAGAAGCCCACTTTTCGTAACTGATTTACCTCTCCAGCTTTTATCATCTCAGGAGAAATTTGTTGAGGCAAGAGCGAAAGACTTTTAGAGGTACTCTGTTTATACGGTTTTCCTAGCATTATATAGCAGTCTGATTTACCGTGTACTAATGGCAGGGGAACATTTCAAAACTAACAAGAAGGAGCGCCAAAGCAAGCACTGGTCGTGGGGATTAACATCAACGTAAACCAGTTCATTGTCTGTGTGTGTACTACAGTTCAAGCGTGCTGAGTCTTAGAGCTATCAATAGCACCTTGGTCGTGTAAACACACGAGCTGATGACGCCCGAATGAACTCACTTTGAGCCTCCACACATTGGCGGACATGGTGCGCTCCGAAAATCTACGTATTCAGGTCTTTATTTTAGGAGGTTTCGCTGTCATTGGCATTTACCCTTCGCTCTCTTATATTCATTTTTCTTGTTTCTGCGTATTTTTGTCTTAGGGATTCGTTTTTTTAGAATTTTGCCCTGGCAACGGCCCTGTTCGCCCTGCTCTTTTCGACTTTCAACTGCCAAGGTATCTTTATCCTGCACACGGGCCCTCCGAGTTTTTCGGCCTTATCCGAGATGACTAGGTGCTCGATCTTACCTTCCATAAGATCAGGGACAGGAATTCCCAACCTCGCCATTGAGAAGTCGAATTCATTCGTGTGTCACAGGCTCTCTTAAACAATCTCATGTCGTAGTCTTATTAATGAATAAAGATGTAAATAAATAATTAAACATACACAAATAAGTAAATAAATAATAAATAAATAAATAAAGAAATAAACAAAAATATAAATCAATAAATGTATAAAGATATAATAGATAACTAAAATGATAAATAATTGAATGAATAAATAAGTAAATAAACAAATAAATAAATAAATACATAAATAAAAAAACACATAGAAAAATAAAATCAAAGTACATTTATTATGAAAATAACCTAAAATAAGAAGAAAATGAGTGAAAGAAACTTCAATGTAAAGGAGAACAAAAGTGAACAAAATATCAATATTTTATTGTAAGAATTTTCCGGAAGAGTCAGCAGCCGAATTTAAAAAAAACACCAATATTACAAATTCTTGTTTTCCTTTCGAGGAGTGGAACAAAAATTCTGGAATAAGAAGTTATCTGAGAATATTATTCCAACTGGTTGTTCCTCCTAAATCTTGTTTATTTTATTAATTCCTTTCACCATGCTGCCTTCCGCAGCTTGCGTCCAAAGATATCACCGGTTTGTGTATTTGGACGTGTGGTAGATATTTTAACGTGTTTCCTGTCTACAGCAACGTTTCTTTGTTTGAACGATGATTTTATACCCGGCGTTTCTAAACACGAAAGTGTTGAAAGATGACGGAGGTTACGGGTGAGTACAGTCTCCCAGTGGAGTGTTTGTTGATGCGAGCCGTGGAAATGCTGTAAGGCAGGGGTTCTCAACCTTTTTTGGGACAATCGTCCCCTTAGGCTCCAAATTTTCTTTCATCAGTCGAACCCGGTACCTTCGGCATGAGAGGCGAGTACCTTGCCTCTAGACCACCGTGTCCCCCTGACAACCTATGCGGTTTAGTTTCTCAAAGCTTTATATTTATGACGATTGGCAGGTTAGCCATTCACCAGCAACAACAAAATTTATTATTCATCATTAAATATAATTATATTATTATTGATAAATATTCAAATATTATTTGGGTTGTGAGTTGTGAA
Organism: Onchidella celtica; assembly: GCA_963931925.1. NCBI lineage: Eukaryota > Metazoa > Mollusca > Gastropoda > Systellommatophora > Onchidiidae > Onchidella > Onchidella celtica. The sequence goes on from OZ007581.1 coordinate 32,895,619, forward strand.
CTGTTGTGAGTTGTGTATTGCGCCTAACAGGCTGCGTCACAATTTGCTCTGAGATAGAGAGAGATAGAGAGAGAGATTGAGCGAGACAGGGAAAGAGAAAGTAGCAGTGCAGTGTGTTGACGGCTTCGCCGGTGCTCCATTCTGCTCTGTGGTTGACAAGTTTCTTCTGTAAAGCGCGTAGAGCATTTTAAAAATGGATATGCGCTATAATAATAATAATAATAATTATAATACGGAAGACATTCTTTATCAAATGCACTTAAAAAATATTGGCTTTTGCTGTTGACAAAACCTATCTACTCGTGTTGTTGAACGATTCCATGGTTTCCTTGTATTTGGCTCAAAATCATCCTCCATTCATGGTTTGACCCTCCTAACATCTCCCGTCATCGTTTTTGCCCCCCTTTTCTGCATTTTCGCTCCACCCCCCCCCACCCCTGGAAATCAAAATCGCCCTCGGGGACGGGGTGAGGGGTGGGGGGGGGGGGCGATATCGCCCACATTGAGAACCACTGTCGTCGGGGAGAATAAAATGTAGGGTTGGAATGGATGCTGGAAGACTTGAGGTGTGGAAGGAAAAAGAATCCGAGGGAGGAAAGAGGGCGTGAGTTTGAGTCTGGAGCAAACACAGCGACACGAGAACAGTCACATTGTACAAAGAGGAAGCAAGACGATAGGCCAGTGTTTACCAACTTTGTTTTGCCGCACGCCACTTCAGTTTTCAACAACAACAACAACAAAAAACAAACAACAACTGCATCATGATCGCACAAAGTTAGTGCGCAGTCTTAAAACCAGTGTTTACCAACTTTGTTTTGCCCCACGCCACTTCAATTTTCAACAACAACAACAACAACAAAAAACAAACAACAACTGCATGATGATCGCACAAAGTTAGTGCGCAGTCTTAAAACCAGTGTTTGTCAACTTTTTTCGAAAACACGCCCCGACAGATGCAAAGATCTACAATTCGATTTAATAACTTTTATACTCGTTTTACAATACTCTTCCCCCAGATCTATACAAAACAAGTTTTATTTTTTAGAATTTTACTAATGTGTTAAAATTATATGAATGTATTTAATTCTATGTTAAACTGAACAGCTCTGAATACGAAACATAAATAAATAGAGGACCTGTACCCAAATAGACCGTGAAGTGGCCGTTATCGTGCCGACCCGCCATAAAAACCCAAACTCAAACAAGAATCACTCCACGCTTCAATTTAAGCTCGGACAACGTTAGTGTGCAGGATAATACAAAAAGCTTGTGAAAAAAATATTCGTATGTGTCCGCCCAAAAGAAATTTTAATTAAAATCTGAACTAAACAAGACAACCACCAACGCCACAAACAAACAACAGTAAAGTTTATCCATACAGTTTAGTTAAAATACACAATGAGATTAAGACTTCTATGAAAAATTCCCATGCCCCATTGCGAAGGCAAACTGCATACTTTGTTAATCAAACAGCTTTTTAACGGAAAGCTTCATAGTACATACCGAGACACAAGCTACCCAGACGAATCAGTTCGTCGTATTATTATCCTGTCCGTCGTCTTGCGGGCATCACATCGAGGTCAACAATGTAACAAGTGGCACCACACCCCCTTCATAATTAAACGGAAAAAGACTAGTACTCACCTCATTTATACGCGCGGAATGTGTGGACATATAGCTGGAAAAGGAATGGTTCGTCTCGGTATTCTGTGTTTCTGGTACATAATACTTATAATGCTTATATTGGTTTCTCCTATAATAATAGTGTTAAATCAAACTAAAAAGTTTATATTTAATAAAATTATGAGGCGTTGCCCTGGAACAAACTGGATTTTTGTGTTTAATTTTTCACATTCAACATTTTATAATTGTTGACTTCTCACTTTTGACATCGTCTTGCCAATAGAAGGACCGACGGACACAATGGTTAGACTGTATTAACTTTTGGGCAACAGTTGCTCTTAATCCGGCCCTGTTCTCTCCTCTCTCTCTATCTCTCCCCGTCTCCCCCTCTTCCCTCTGTCTTTCTCTGTGAATGAAACAGAAATCCCACGGGGAACAGACAAATAGACAAACAGATGGACAGACATAACAGACAAACAAACAGACAGATAAACAGACAGACAATGAGTCGGACAGGAACATAGTCGATTGTGCCAGTTGTTCCACTCATTCATGCAGGTTATTACACATACACGCGCACGCACACACGCACGCATGCACACACACGCACAAACACACATTCAAAACAGAGGAAACCTGGCTATCGCCCGCTTCCTTTGCCAGGCTGCCCCTTTTTTTTTCTCGGTCAAATGGCCAGCCGGTCGTCTTGTTTTGTTACTACTGCAAATACCCGAGAACACGCTCTGGCAAACATTCTCAGGCAAATGGCGACGTGCGTTCACAGTTTGGCTGGGAAATGGCCCGTAACTCTCTACAGGGGCACTAACTCTGTCGTAGTTTGGTCAAAGACTGTATCTACCAAAAATCAAAATTTGACAAGAGACGAAAAAAAAAAAAAAAAGGTATCTTTGTTCAATTTCGGGAGGAATTCCATAATTATGAGTTACACATGAGGGATATTAGGGAACACGGTGGTCTAGAGGCACGGTGTCCACCTCTCACGCCGAAGGTACCGGTGCAGGCATGTTGGAATATTGGCACTTTTCTCATATTTTCTTGTCTCTGATCCTATGGTGGGTAGGATCGAGCACCTGGTCTTCTCGGATAAGGACGAAAAATTCGGAGGACCCGTACGCACGTTGCGTACGTTAAAGATACCTTGGCAGTTGGAAATGGAGAAGAGCAGGCCGAACAGGCCGCTGCTCAGGCAAAATTAAATAAAAATCTATCTACTCCCCCCTCCCCCCCCCACACACACACGCACACAAAAACGATCGGCGCTGCATAGTGGCGTCGACATGTCTGCTGCAGTTGTAACAGGGCTGCAATGACACTAGGGCAAATTTCCCAAATGGGATTAGAGAAGTATACAAACTACAAAATATATACCAAAAATACAAGAACGGGACTTTAGGAGCGTCCGTTTGCGAAGGGGGGGGGGGTGGGGGGTCACAGGGGGACAGCCAGTTAGTCTTGGAGGTGGATGTCATTGTAGTAAATAAGTGACAAGGCGATTAACACACACACAACATGAAGCAGGTGGGGGTCTAAAGTTGTTTAATTCATAATTATGGGACTATTCCCTCAATTTCCATTTGTAATGATGAAATGAAACAATTAGAGATGCCAAATGAAAGCACAGATAAAAAGACAGAGCACATAATTATTTATTATTCTGTAACATCGTGTTTAAAAGTGTGAACTTGGCCTACATTGGTACATAGGGTCTTTCTTCGTAGCACGGTAGAACTGGCTCTAGTTAACGTCTTTCGTCCCGACAGTTCGACACAAAACGTTAGGCCGGTGTGGTATCCCAGATTATCCCCCCCAAAATCTATCCCCCCTGATATTTCAAAATATCCCCCGGATACTCTAGGATATCCTAGAATAACCCCCGGATATTCTGGAATATTCTGGTTTATCCCCCCGGATATTCTAGAATATCCCCCTCTATAACAGTTTATCCCCCGGGGTTAAAATAGGATGGGGGATACTTGCCAATGGGTACGAGGCATCCTATTTTATCCCCCCATTACAAATTATCCCCCACCTTTTTTTTCTGTCTTTGGGTAGCCTTTTCCCCCCTTTTCTTCGTGTGTGTTTCTATTTATTATACAATCTTTCTCTGCCACACGCACAAAAAATACACATTTACAAAGTGTGACTTAACATGCGTTTTAAGCCGACCCTTAGAATTGGACTAGGGGCATAAATCTTTCTCCTCCAGTCCATCAACCATACCCTTTTCTGGAGCTTTTAGTAGTCATCATCATCATTGCCTTTCTCACCCTGGATCAGGGTATAGGCCACCAACAAACACTTTCCATCCCTCTCTATCATGGGCCAGTCTCTTTACATTATTCCAAGTCTTTCCGCTTCGTTGCACATCATTTTCTCTGGCTCTTCTCCACGTTCCGCGCGGCCTTCCTCTTGATCTCTTGCCCTGGGGATTCCAATCCAATACCTTCTTCGTGATGCTGTTTCCTGGCCTCCTGAGAGTGTGGCCGATCCATCTCCATCGCCTCCTACCAATTTCCTCTCTGACTGGGCTCTGTCTTGTTCTTTTCCATACAATTTCATTGCTGACCTTGTCTGTCCATCTGATCTTAAGTAGCTTCCTCAAACATCTGTTGATGAAAACTTGGATTCTCTTTATGCAGGCCTGGGACGCATTCCAAGTCTCACATCCATACAACAGGACTGACTTCACGTTCGAGTTGAATATCCTCAGCTTTGTTTTTAGAGATATATCCTTGGTTCTCCAAATCTTGCTTAAGGACGTGAAAGCTGCCTGTGCCTTTCCAATTCGTGCTTTGACTTCTGCCTCTGTTCCTCCCTTATTGTCAATGATACTACCAAGATAGCAGAAGGACTCTACATCTTCCAGTGGTTGATCTCCTACTCTGACTTGTGCGCTTGGGGGTGCAACAATTTTTAGGACCTTCGACTTCGCAGGATGTATCCTCAATCCAATAGATTCTGAAATTTTGTTTAGAGCTGTAGTCTTTGCTTGCATCTGGTCGTGTGTGTGCGACAATAGTGCCAAGTCATCTGCAAAATCTAGATCGTCCAGCTGTGTCCATGGGGTCCATTGTATGCCATTTCTTCCTCCACTGGTGGTTTCTTTCATAAGCCAATCAATCACCAGGACAAACAGAAATGGGGACAGCAAACAACCCTGCCTAACACCAGTCTTGATATCAAAGCTGTCAGTAAGCTCGCCATCGTGTACGACTCTGCAACTTGTCCCCTCGTACATGCTCTTGATAAGGTTCACCATCTTCTCTGGGATTCCATAATGTCTCAATATTCTCCACAGTGTTTCTCTATCGATGCTATCAAAGGCCTTCTCGTAGTCAAGGAAGTTCACTATCAGTTGGGAGTTCCACTCTTGCGACTGCTCTACTATGATTCTCAGCGTGGCGATCTGGTCGGTGGTTGATCGATTACTCCTGAAACCAGCTTGCTCCTCACGAAGTTTTGGGTCTGTTGCATTCTGTATTCGCTTGAGAATAATCCGGTTGAAAACCTTTCCTGGGATGGAGAGAAGTGTAATTCCTCTGTAGTTACTACAATTGCTGAGGTCCCCTTTTTTTGGAAGCTTCACGAGGTGTCCTTCCTTCCAGTCCTTTGAAAACTTGCCTCCGATCCAAATCCTCGAGAATAGTGAGTGCAGACCCTCTGCAGCCCCAGCAGCATCTGCCTTCAGCGCCTCTGGTGGGATCTGATCTGGTCCAGCTGCCTTGCCTCGATTTAACTGCTTTATGGCATCATTAATCTCTGCTTTAGTCGGAGGGTCGCAACTGATCGGTAAATCATTTCTTGCGGGTAGAATGTCGGGTGGGTTGCTTGGTGGAGGTCTGTTCAAGAGGCTGTTAAAATGTTCTCATTTTTAGTAGTAGTAGTAATTAAAGAGATTAAATTTCAGGGGTGGTCTGTGTATGGAGCAATGAGAATAAAGTACATTGTACTCAGCATCAACAGACAACCAGGGCACTCATTCTTTATTGTGAGGAGAAAAAGGAACGGACAATGCACCAGCGTGCTAAAATTGACAATACCGAATCGAAGCTGGCACAAAATGAAGTCGAGATATAATCTTAAGCGGCCACTTGTGATCTTAAAGTTCTCATCTAGGCTATGCTTCGACGGAAATGTGTATCCTGTGATAAAGCACCTTAGGTGTAATTTCCAAGTTTTTGAGGGACTAGCTCATGGAAAATACTGTCTGAACAGCACAGTCGGTAGCAAGCAAAGAGGTCATATAAACTCTTTGGTAGCAAGTTGTTGACTTCACGGGACAAGAGGAGTGTTAAAGAACTAATTATTGCACGCCAAGCATAGTGACACAGCAGTAACGAATCTAGTGCTGATGAGGGATTTGCAAACTTTGATAGAATTTCCCCCTTCGAAGCAACATTGTGGAGGATGTTACTGAAGATTACACCACCAGCTTCAGGAAAGTCTATCACTGTCGTCAGTTCTGAGAGCTGCCATTTGGAGAAGTCAGCCGATTTGTCCCCTCTCCATTGCATTTAGTCACACATCCATCTCAGAAATATTCTCAACAGCTCCAAGGACAGGCTGCCCAAGTTCGAAGATGTAATTGGCTCAGCGTCCCCAGTCTTCTTTGTTATCAATCCTCTAATGTATGTTGCAAGTAGCCTGTCACCAAAGCCGAACAAATGGCAGCACCAACAGGAAGAGTCTGTTTCTAGTTTACATGAGAAATAGTCATCAAAACCTACAGACTGTCCTGTTTTCGGGTATCATGGACAAAACTTCCTAATCAGGGGCGCAATGCTAAGAATGGATTCAATCAACCTTCAAAGACAATGCAGATTCGAGACAGACGGGAAAAAAAATCCAGATTCTTGGACCATTCGGGGATACACATGTAAGTCGAGGTGAAGATTTGTTAAGTGACAAGCAACCCATCCCATTCCAGTGTACCCAGATAGATCTAGTCCCAAATTTTTTTGCATTCCAGATCCAACACTTTTTACAGACTTAGCGTGTTCTGAGTAAGAGATCCTTTAAAAAAGTTATTCTGGATTACAGGGAATTGCATCCTGGTTTTAATCCTTAAAAATGTTCCATCTTTCAGCCTCATCTGAGACTTCTTTTCCTTTCTACGGGTCACACCACCTTTTTTCCCTCCTTGGAAGTCTAGCGTTCCATTATGTAATGATAGCATAAAACTCTTTCTCCCTATCACCACCGCCTCATTTCCTGGAAGTACTTCTGTCAAGGCAGCAGGACACAATCAGCAAATGTGAAAGGGGGTGCTGAATTAATATACCTTTAGTCCACGCCGCAACAATTGTTTTTCCCTACTATGTTACAATGCACATACTGCATTTTGTCAGCCTTCACTTATGGGATAGCCAGTGTGACTTACTGACCTTGAATGTCTGCAACCCCAAACTTAGAACAGTGATTCTCAGAGTGGGCGATATCAGCCCCCTGGTGACCTGATTCTCATTTCCAGGGGGGAGGGGAGGGGAGGAAACAAAGAAAAGGGCGACAAGTGGGCGAAAAAGAGGAATGGGGGCGATATGGAAGTTGGGGGGAACCAGCAATGAAGAGCGATTTGGGGGCAAATACATAACAGTCGTTGACGACTTCTACATCATGCTTACATGGGTTTGATGAACAGAAAAGGTTTTTTTTTTTTGTTTAGTGCATTTGACAAAGAATGGTTTCTGCTTTATATTGTATCATCAACATGTTTGTTGTTTTTTTCCCCGGGAAATAGGGGGAAAAGTGGGCGCTGAAAGAAAATTTGGAGTCTGTGGGCCAATTGCCTGAAAAGGATTAAGGACCACTGCTAAAAAAGGTGAAATCGAGCTGGGGGATACTTTAGAATAGAGGGGGATGTTCTAGGATATCCTAGATTATCAGGGGGGTTAAAATAGGATGGGGGATATTCCAGGATGTCACACCGGCTCACTGGCTCGCCGAGCGCTACATTTTCACTTACCGAGTTGACACGCAAAAAAGACACTGCATTGCTTGATTTATCTTTTTTGACACACGATAAATCCTCTGTCGCGGTGTTTTCGATCCATTGAGACAATGTTTCTAGCTGTATTCTTATATCTTTTTTTTTTCCAATTATAATATGATTTTTTAACGATTATTTCCATAGGGTTTAAGTAAGGTCAGGGTCGAAACATTTAGTTTCACATGAGGCCCATTGGTCTAGAGGCAAAATGCTCGCCTCTCATGCCGAAGGTACTAGGTTCGATCCTCAGACTGTGCAAGGATGTTCGAATTTTTTTTATTTTTTTTTGCGTGGGGGGGGGGGGGATTCCTGTCTTTGATCCTGTGGTAGGTAGGATCGAGCACCTAGTCTTCTCGGATACAGACGAAAAACTCAGAGACCTGTGTGCACGCTGAGCACGTTAAAGATACCCTGGCAGTTGGAACGTCACACCCAGTTGCTGCCAGCGAAATGTTCATGCAAGAAATAACTGGCAGAATCTGACAGAGTCTGACCGGCCTAGTATGACGGGGTCTTCCCGGATTTACTACGAAAATATAGGAAACTATGGTGTGCGCTTCTTGTCTGTCAGCATCTGACTGCCGTTCCAGGCTTAGTATGGTCCATAAATGAAACTGGCTTTTCAGAAATGTACATTTATTGAGGTCTCCAGATCAAGGCTAACTCCAATACCAAGTATGTACAAATGTTATCACTTCGAGACCTAAGTCTTGTGTGTTCCAACTCCACGTTTTGAACAACTGCTTACTGAGAAATTCGTCGTTAAACATTTGCATCTTTAGTATTAGGATAAGGAGTTACAATAAATCGGAACCGTGAAACAGCTCGATAAGTGCCACAAACCCCTCTTAAACAAGTGTCGAAGTGTGCATTTGTTGTACCTCTTCTACATACCAAAGGATGTCCAATTTTTCAGAGAATGGAGCTCAAACAAGAAAAAATGGTCACGGCTTGGAATTTAATTAATCCCTGTAAGCAACAGTATTGCCGTGTAGCAGTAGCAAGACTAGTACAAACACTTCTTCTGTGCCGATACAAGCCACCTTTAGATTTATGTAGTTGTTATTTGTTTGTTTGTTTATCTTTAGAAACGTCATTCTGCATTCCCTTAGTGCGTATGCCCTACGCAGCCCGTCAGAGTAGCAAGATAAATATGAACACTTTTTGCTGTGAAGATTCTATCTACCTTTAGATTTATATAGTTGTTTGTTTGTCTCCAGAAACGTCACTCTGCTTTCCGTTTGCGCGTTTATGCCCTACGCATCCTGTCAGCATTCGAGACGAAGATTGTCATGGAATGGCAATAATTTGGGCGCGGGTCAGTGTGTTTAATATTGAACACATCGCAGGATCTCATAACGTCATGGGTTCGTGGAAAAGAAAGGATCGAGGGACCACATTAGCGAAACAAAGCAAACTCAAAAAAATACTTCCCCAAAAATTCGAGTCTCTAAATCGAAAAAGCAACTTTCAGCAAGCCAAAATGAGGGCGCCTGTAAAATTTCATGCAGATCAGATTGTATGAGCCTTTTTTTTTGTTGTTTTGTTATCATTATCATAGATTATGGTGTGTATTTCTTGTCTGCTATCAGCTGACTGTGCCGTTTCGGGCTATGACCCTTACGCAATAAACCACGACTGTGACAGACACTATTTTACTCATTCAAATCAGTGATTGTTCCCCTTTGCTGTGACACACAACGACGTGAGCAGCAGTGAGCAAGTTTATTGATTTGTTCCCTCGCAGCCTCGTGAACCAGCTGACCGCTCACAGCCAGAGCCACGCCCATTCTATTAATATCTAGCGAATCGTAACATTTAATATACTTTGGGCTGTAAGTCTCTTGAATTATTGATTTTTTCCCTTTCCTTGATCTTTTACTAATTGCTGTAAGTGAAAAATACAATAATCTTTTGGCTGTTGTAATAAGTACGTACACACACCAAGCGTCTTGCGCTAGGGGTGCGTACGCATAATTATTATGTGCTATCCCTAACCCCGTCCTTATTCTAAACCCTAAATCTTATCGAATCCCTAAGCCTGCACCCTACCCTATCAATAATACAACAACAACAACAAAAAAAAACAGGAGACGGAAGAATAATTAATTCAGATTGTTATTAGGAGTCTTATCGGGAGGAATTTTCTAGTTCTGGAGTTACAATAGGCTTTAAAATACGTACCCCTAGCACAAACAAAGGGGAGGGGGTGGGGCGTACGTACTTTTATTCTTCTATGAAAATAGTCAAACGATTTGCCTGAACTTGTTGGGGTTAAAAGAAAAAGAACAACAAAAATTAAAAACAAAACACAGCCTTACCATTCTTTTGGGACTGGATTAATGGTCTTGTCCATAGCATCCGGTCCGCTCCGCTATTTTTACGGAAAATGACGTACGAAAATGTAAAACACTATTTATTTTGCCTCTGTTTACTTGTCCACAGCATCCATTCCGCTCCGCTCCTTACCGCTGTAGAGGCAAAGAGAGTTTTCCATACGTCATTTTCCGAAAAAGTAGCGGAGCGGATGCTGTGGACAAAGCCACTTCCACTTTGGTTCTCAAACCTGGGTATGTTATAAACAAGAAAAAAGCATGCCAGTCCTATCAGGCAATAAGCGTCTTAGCCAGTTTTGATCGGGCGGCTAATTGGATGGTGAAGACACGACTACGTCACGATTTCTCTCTTTCTTTGGTTCTTTCCTCCTTTCTTTCCCCATTTCTTTCTTTCGTTTTTCTCTGTTAGTTGCTCTCACTCGTTCCTTTTTCTCTTCCTTTCATTTTCTATTTTGCCTCTTCCTTTCTTCTTTCCTTCCGTTTTCATTTTCTTTCCTCTTTTTCGGTCTTTTCTCTTACATTTTCTAAAGCATGAAAAGCCACCCAGCAAACCTGCACTGCTTTAGTACAAACATACCCAGATCTTAAGAAAACTTCATACTCGGAGATCAAAATCAGTATAATTATTTCGCTCCTTGCCCGCCAAGTTTTTGAATCAACCCTCGAAAAATTAATATAACCTGTCCACCCACCTGATTAACCTTTTCAAACGTCACCTGAAAAATTCCTTTTGACCTTTTGATGGACATTTTGTCGGGTGGTCCGTTCAAAGGCGTCCTTGTCCTGAATTGACTGCGGATGCTACGAAAGAACGAATTCCAGAAAAATATTGAAATTTTAAGTAAGTTTTACAGTTTGTTTTCTTCCACCAGGTTTGTGCCTGCATCCTACTTTACACATTATAGGTAAACACATTCATTAATTCATTCATTCACCCATTCTTTCATTCATTCATTTGCTTTCATTCATCCAATTGTAAATTCATTCATTTATATTTATTCATCAGTTCATTTTCATTTTCATTCATTCATTCATTCATTCATTCATTCATTCATTCATTCATTCATTCATTCATTCATTCATTCATTCACTCAGTCCTCTTCATTCAGCCAATCAGCCTTTCATTCATTCATTCACTCATTCAGACAATACTTTATAATTCATTTTTATCCATCCATTCATTTATTAATTCATTCATCAGTTCATTAATTAATTGATTCATTCATTCATTCAATCCTGTATTAATTTTCACTCATTAGTTCATCCATTCATTCATTTATTGATTCTTTTATTTATTCATTCATTTACTTACGGTTCATTATTTTGAGTTAACAAGCTTAATGTTTTCTTTCTTCAGAGATCACTCTATATAAAGAACGTCCTTATTATTATATTAATATTATTTTATTTTTTAATTTTGTTATTTTTTTGTTCTGCCCCTTAATTTACACATTTATTATATATTGTTTATTGAGGAAACAAACAGAATATACCATAGTGCACAAGGATATTCAGCAAAAGCCGGTGGAAGTAAAAATTCATTTACAATCATTGAATAAACACCAAATGAGAAATATATTAAAATGATGGACAGTTAACCTTTTAACTACCGACGCTGTGAAAGCTAGATTTTCACGAATCCAGTTTATATTGAGATTCATTTATTCCAGTTGTTTTGAGTGGTAAATATAAATCAAAATCACTCCACTGATCTGCATTTAAAAGCTAGAAACGGAAGAACAAAACCTGAAAGTGGTGGAGCAATAAAGAGTTTACTGCAATGTTTTTTTCCGTATTCAAAGGGTTAAAGAAAAAGAAAACTGGCACAATACATCTCTAAAAAATATTATTATTATTATTAACTTTTTGGTGTATATGTTAGATATGTAGATATGTTATATCTTGTATATTCAAAATCAGATGTGCGGTTTTCTCACATTCATCACCACGCCAGCGATTTATGATTTTAATGAAAATGATATTATAAATCTGACACAAAGCATAGAAAGTCAGGCTACAAATAGCTTTTAGAACTCGTAGACAGCTGGCACTGAAACCGCTGGTGATCTACAAACCGAGTCACAATGCACTGTTTTTGGAGCACTTGTGGGTTTAATAACATGCCAATATGAACCATTGAGACATATTTCCCAGACATTATCTGGACCTCGGGCCAGCGGACAAAAAAACACCCGAAACAAGGTGTAGGTCCGCTACAAAGACGTTTGACCGCAAGGAATGAAAGGCGACAAAAGACACCGACGTCAAACGACAAATTGAGTGAGAGCGAGAGTAGGGGTGACCGGTATGTACATTTTGAGGAGAATGTTACAGTGTTTGAACGTCTGTTATGGCATTGGGGTGAGTGATAGGGGATGTGCGGGTAGACGGAGTGGGGGAAGGTAGCGGGTATTTGTGTTTGATTTGTGTACTTAGTGAAGGTGCATAGGTGCATTTGCCATGCACATGTTTTTGATTCGTTGTGAGAGGGTAGGGAGAGAGAGAGAGAGAGAGACAGAGAGAGACAAAGAGACAGAGAGAGGATTTTTTTTTGTTCTTAATGGGAGAAATCTAGCAAGTTGACAGATGAAAGAAAAGATAGATAGATAGATAGATAGATAGATAGATAGATAGATAGATAGATAGATAGATAGAGAGATAGATAGATAGATAGATAGATAGATAGATAGATAGATAGATAGATAGATAGATAGATAGATAGATAGATAGATAGATGGATCGGCCGACAGACAGACAGAGAGACAGATAGACAAACATATTGATAAATAGATAGACAGACAGACAGACGGTCAGGCACTCAGACTGCTAAATAGACAGACAGATAGATAGATAGATAGATAGATAGATAGATAGATAGATAGATAGATAGATAGATAGATAGATAGATGGATAGATAGATAGATAGAGAGATAGATAGATAGATAGATAGATAGATAGATAGATAGATAGATAGACCGTTTTCCTGCATAAACCTGACATTTCCTATTTATCCATCTAAAAGAACCCACATTCACTGACAGCCATCTTGGTATGGCGAACCCCGCTCCGTTGGAATCGGTTACACACCTGCAAGCAATAATATTTTGTATCTGGTTACTGTTGATCTGTACGTCTCGGTGTGAGAACTATCAATGTCAGCTTACAAAACAAACACAGGGCGATTCTAAATACGTCAGCTGGGGAAACTAAATAAACGAAGAATGTCTATTTGGGATATCTGAAACTGAGCGTGAAATTGGGTTATTTGGGGAGGCATTTGAATGCGATTTCAAAGCGTGCAAGACGCGTCTTTAATTCCTGTTTATTCCACATTTTGCACGTCTAAGAAATTCAACGGTAAACTTTTGCGGCTTTAGTATTATACTTTGCAATTAGGTAACGTTTCCATAAGTCTCCCAACAACAGACAATGTGACAAGGAGTTAACATAAATTAGAACTGTGAAACAGCTTAGATAAGTGCCACAACGCATTTTAAACAAGTGTCAAAGTGTGCATTCGTTATTATATAATAAAATATCTCCAGTTTTTTGAGAAAATCAAAATAGAGTAGCAAGCAAGAAATGGGGTCGCGAAATGCTGAGATAAAAAATAAAAATGGAAGCGAAATTTAACGAAATAATTATTATGAACCTGGAATATGTTTGTTCTTTTTCCTGTTGGCCACTCCGGTTTCTTTTATTTTTTATTATCTTAAATTTATTGTATGATTTTATTTGTGGATAGATTTCCTAATGAATTATTCTGACAGTGTGAGTGAGTAATGTTCTTATTTGCTGATAATATTGTATGAGGATGTGTGTGTGGGGGTGCGTTAATGAAAGGCTGTGTGCCTTCGCTAATGTATTTACGGTTGCACATGTAAGTGAAGATGACGTGACAACAAATTCCTGACAATAGGATAATAAAATTATGTCTTATGTCATCTTATATTATTGTTTGCTAGTTTCTAGAGTTTTTTGTGTTTTTTTTTTTTTTTTGGCCTCAATTTAATTTTGTGCCTAGATCGATTGTAACCTCACATGTTAGCTGTACATGTATGCCTCTGTGTGTGTGTGTGTGTGTGTGTGTGTGTGTGTGTGTGTAGTGGCCGAGGGGAGTGGGGGGAGGAGGGGTGGGGTCTGTGCCCTTTTATATTCGTGCACGTGAATTCGAATGTGTATTTGTTTTTCTTTTTATTGTTTCGTGGATTATTTGCCATGTTGTTTATTTTAAATACATAAATAGATAAATAGATAAGATTAGATAGATAGATAGATAGGTAGATAGTTAGATAGACAGAAAGACAGAGGAATATTGTGTGTGTTTGTTTATGTGTATATGTGTGTGTGTGTGGGAGAGAGAGAGCGAGCGAGAGAGAGAGAGAGAGAGAGAGAGAGATATGCGTTCGTGTATTTGGTTTTTTTAATTGTTTCGTGGGGTATTTGCCATATTGTTGTATGTATGCGACATTTTTTGCAGATTTTGAAGTTTTGTCATTAAAGTGGTTCTCTCACTCCTGATTTCATTATGTATAAGTGTCATTCCAGTCGCTTAAAATACTTTTCGAGACATGTGTCTGTGACGTAATGCGGTAATGCTCTTTGCCCCTTTTCCGACCTGCCATATCCTTCAGTGATCTTGTCCACAGCATCCTCTCGGCTCCGCTATTTTTTTTTACCGGAAAATGACGTATGAAAAAGTAAAACACTTTTTGCCTCTGTATACTTGTCCATACCATCCGTTCCGCTCCGCTCCGTTCCTCACTGCTGTAGAGGCAAAGAGTGTTTTACTTTTTCGTATTCCGTAATTATAGCGGAGCGGAGCGGTTGCTGCGGGCAAGACCGCTTACTCACTCGAAAAGACAAAAGTGCACATACGACAATGTGGAAATTTACCCGACAGTCTATTTTATGTCTGCCTGACCCTGGCTGCAAAAGGTCCCTGTGCCCTAGGGCACCATTATTTGTTCCTTTCTGTTTATGTTTAATTAGGTTTGAATAGAACTTAATCATGTGCCTTTCATTTTGTTCTGTTTATATTATTCCTTTTCAGAAGCTTACACAAGGTTTCCACAAAAAGTGTTAATATTGATAGCTGCTGTTTAATTACAAAAAAAAAATAGTTGGCTGTTGTTCAAAAGAACAAAGCTAAAGAAATCCAATAGAAAATTGATGGAGACAATATGTGAGACTATGGGAGATAAAAAGAGATGGGTAGATAGATAGATAGATAGATAGATAGATAGATAGATAGATAGATAGATAGATAGATAGATAGATAGATAGATAGATAGAAAGATAAATAGATAGAAAAATGGATAGAGAGATAGATAGGTAGATAGATAGATAGATAGATAGATAGATAGAGAGAGAGAGAGAGAGAGAGAGAGAGAGAGAGAAAGAGAATGATGGATGGGTGGGTAGATGGATGGATTGATTGATTAATAGATAGAAAGATAGATAGACAGAGAGATAGATAGATAGATAGATAGATAGATAGATAGATAGATAGATAGATAGATAGATAGATAGATAGATAGATAGATAGATAGATAGATAGATAGATAGGTATATATAGAGATAGATATAGAGGAATGTCAGGTCGGCATAGCTGCTATTGCATGACAGTGTGCAATACTACCTGTTACTGTCCGCACTGCCTTGTGTGTGACTCGGGAGTGTCAAAGGCTGGGGGAGAAAACCCTGATAAAAAACCGCACTGCCTTGTGTGTGACTCGGGAGAGTTAAAGGCTAGGGAGTAAACCCAAACAAAATCCGGTGGGAGGGATCCCAAGGCAGTTGGTGGGGAGGTCTGTTCCAATCCATCCTCTGGCATCCCCTGCAGCTCTATGCGATTCCAAACGTATTGGCTATGCCTTTCCCTTCGATTAAATCTGTGGAGAAGAGAGGGGGTCTGTGCAAAATGGGCTATGCACAGGTTCCATACTTTTTGCCCAGGCTAATGCAGCATACAGAGGGAGAACACTGCCAACCTGGGCAAATACAGTGTACAAAACCCATGCCCAAAAAGCTCTCACAGCTCTATGGCAACACGGAGATGTCACTCTGTCATGGGTAATGCTCTCACAGCTCTATGTCAACACGGAGATGTCACTCTGTCATGGGTAATGCTCTCACAGCTCTATGTCAACACGGAGATGTCACTCTGTCATGGGTAATGCTCTCACAGCTCTATGTCAACACGGAGATGTCACTCTGTCATGGGTAATGCTCTCACAGCTCTATGTCAACACGGAGATGTCACTCTGTCATGGGTAATGCTCTCACAGCTCTATGTCAACACGGAGATGTCACTCTGTCATGGGTAATGCTCTCACAGCTCTATGTCAACACGGAGATGTCACTCTGTCATGGGTAATGCTCTCACAGCTCTATGTCAACACGGAGATGTCACTCTGTCATGGGTAATGCTCTCACAGCTCTATGTCAACACGGAGATGTCACTCTGTCATGGGTAATGCTCTCACAGCTCTATGTCAACACGGAGATGTCACTCTGTCATGGGTAATGCTCTCACAGCTCTATGTCAACACGGAGATGTCACTCTGTCATGGGTAATGCTCTCACAGCTCTATGTCAACACGGAGATGTCACTCTGTCATGGGTAATGCTCTCACAGCTCTATGTCAACACGGAGATGTCACTCTGTCATGGGTAATGCTCTCACAGCTCTATGTCAACACGGAGATGTCACTCTGTCATGGGTAATGCTCTCACAGCTCTATGTCAACACGGAGATGTCACTCTGTCATGGGTAATGCTCTCACAGCTCTATGTCAACACGGAGATGTCACTCTGTCATGGGTAATGCTCTCACAGCTCTATGTCAACACGGAGATGTCACTCTGTCATGGGTAATGCTCTCACA
This sequence comes from Onchidella celtica, assembly GCA_963931925.1. Classification (NCBI taxonomy): domain Eukaryota; kingdom Metazoa; phylum Mollusca; class Gastropoda; order Systellommatophora; family Onchidiidae; genus Onchidella; species Onchidella celtica. The sequence goes on from OZ007581.1 coordinate 32,912,474, forward strand.
GCTCTATGTCAACACGGAGATGTCACTCTGTCATGGGTAATGCTCTCACAGCTCTATGTCAACACGGAGATGTCACTCTGTCATGGGTAAAGCTCTCACAGCTCTATGTCAACACGGAGATGTCACTCTGTCATGGGTAATGCTCTCACAGCTATATGTCAACACGGAGATGTCACTCTGTCATGGGTAATGCTCTCACAGCTCTATGTCAACACGGAGATGTCACTCTGTCATGGGTAATGCTCTCACAGCTCTATGTCAACACGGAGATGTCACTCTGTCATGGGTAATGCTCTCACAGCTCTATGTCAACACGGAGATGTCACTCTGTCATGGGTAATGCTCTCACAGCTCTATGTCAACACGGAGATGTCACTCTGTCATTGGTAATGCTCTCACAGCTCTATGTCAACACGGAGATGTCACTCTGTCATGGGTAATGCTCTCACAGCTCTATGTCAACACGGAGATGTCACTCTGTCATGGGTAATGCTCTCACAGCTCTATGTCAACACGGAGATGTCACTCTGTCATGGGTAATGCTCTCACAGCTCTATGTCAACACGGAGATGTCACTCTGTCATGGGTAATGCTCTCACAGCTCTATGTCAACACGGAGATGTCACTCTGTCATGGGTAATGCTCTCACAGCTCTATGTCAACACGGAGATGTCACTCTGTCATGGGTAATGCTCTCACAGCTCTATGTCAACACGGAGATGTCACTCTGTCATGGGTAATGCTCTCACAGCTCTATGTCAACACGGAGATGTCACTCTGTCATGGGTAATGCTCTCACAGCTCTATGTCAACACGGAGATGTCACTCTGTCATGGGTAATGCTCTCACAGCTCTATGTCAACACGGAGATGTCACTCTGTCATGGGTAATGCTCTCACAGCTCTATGTCAACACGGAGATGTCACTCTGTCATGGGTAATGCTCTCACAGCTCTATGTCAACACGGAGATGTCACTCTGTCATGGGTAATGCTCTCACAGCTCTATGTCAACACGGAGATGTCACTCTGTCATGGGTAATGCTCTCACAGCTCTATGTCAACACGGAGATGTCACTCTGTCATGGGTAATGCTCTCACAGCTCTATGTCAACACGGAGATGTCACTCTGTCATGGGTAATGCTCTCACAGCTCTATGTCAACACGGAGATGTCACTCTGTCATGGGTAATGCTCTCACAGCTCTATGTCAACACGGAGATGTCACTCTGTCATGGGTAATGCTCTCACAGCTCTATGTCAACACGGAGATGTCACTCTGTCATGGGTAATGCTCTCACAGCTCTATGTCAACACGGAGATGTCACTCTGTCATGGGTAATGCTCTCACAGCTCTATGTCAACACGGAGATGTCACTCTGTCATGGGTAATGCTCTCACAGCTCTATGTCAACACGGAGATGTCACTCTGTCATGGGTAATGCTCTCACAGCTCTATGTCAACACGGAGATGTCACTCTGTCATGGGTAATGCTCTCACAGTTCTATGTCAACACAGAGATGTCACTCTGTCATGGGTAATGCTCTCACAGCTCTATGTCAACACGGAGATGTCACTCTGTCATGGGTAATGCTCTCACAGCTCTATGTCAACACGGAGATGTCACTCTGTCATGGGTAATGCTCTCACAGCTCTATGTCAGCACGGAGATGTCACTCTGTCATGGGTAATGCTCTCACAGCTCTATGTCAACACGGAGATGTCACTCTGTCATGGGTAATGCTCTCACAGCTCTATGTCAACACGGAGATGTCACTCTGTCATGGGTAATGCCATGAAAACAACAAGGGGAGGGGCAGTTACAGGTTTTAAGTTTTCCCAAATTGGCGAAGGGGAAGGCGCCAGGGGCCTCTTCTATCGGTGGGAGTGACTATTTAGTTACACTGGTCAGCTACCGCGCGCCTCAAGCTGAGCAGCCCTCAGCCAGTTGGGTGCCGACCCGCCACATCTGCCTGCCTCATTGGGTACATGGGGATAGATCAAAAATCGAAAAGTTGATGTAAATGATGTACCTCGCTCAAAACGAAAAAACCAAATAAAAATTAGCACTTGGAACGTTAGGACCATGTGCCCTGGACTTGACCAAAACATCGATATGACAAAGAACGACTCATTAAGAAAAACTGCAATAATAGACAAAGAATTGCTTAGGCTGAAAGTGGACATCGCAGCTTTACAAGAAACCAGACTGGCAGATACTGGTACACTCCAAGAGCAACACTACACATTTTTTTGGAAAGGACTTGACTCGAACCAACCTCGTCGTCATGGTGTTGGCTTTGCCATCAACAATCGCCTGCTCAGTTCCATCAACACACCCACTGGAAAGTCTGAAAGACTCATTTCCCTAAGATTACGCACAAAAACTGGTCACACCAACATAATCTGTGTTTACGCACCAACGCTTATGTCATCAGCAGACGATAAGGACCAGTTCTACAACATGCTAAACGAAATGTATGCCACCATTCCGAAAAACGAATCAGTAGTTCTCTTAGGAGACTTCAACGCAAGAGTTTTCGCGGACCATCAGTCTTGGCCTGTTTGCCTAGGACACCACGGCGTAGGCAAAATTAACGAAAATGGACAGCGTCTCCTGGAATTCTGTTCACAAAATGACTTGTGCATTACCAACACCTTCTTCAAATTGAATGAGTCAAAGAAAGTTACGTGGCAACACCCAAGATCAGGACATTGGCATCAATTGGACTTGATTATCACCAGAAGGAAAGATCTGAACACGGTTAAATCAACAAGGAGCTTCCACAGCGCTGACTGTGATACAGACCACGCCCTTGTGATCAGCAAAATGCATACAAAGCCAATGAGAATATTTAGGAGCATCACGAAACGACAACCCAAATTAAACATTACAAAAGCAAAACAAGAAGACTGTAAGAACGCTTTCACAAGAGAATTTAGTAACATCCCGGTAAATGATATGGAATCACCAAGCGTGGATGAAACATGGAACACAATTAAGACCAACATATATAACAGTGCCTCAACAGCTTATGGTACAAAGCCATCTTTCAGACATGATTGGGTTGGAGAAAACTCCACCACACTTCTTCCCCTGTTAGAAGAAAAGAGGAAAATGATGCTTGAATACAAGAAAGATCGCTCGCAAAGCAACAAAGACAAATTCAAACACATCAAGGCAAAGGTTCAAAGTGAAACAAGAAAATGCGCCAATGAGTACTGGACCAACTTATGCTCTGAAATTCAATCGGCCTCTGATGCAGGAGACTCCAGAAACATGTATGAAAAGATTAAAGTTGCACTAGGACCAACCATTTCAAAAAGTGCCCCCATCAAGACAGAAAACGGCCAAGAACTTACCGACAAGAAGGAACAACTGGAGAGATGGGTCGAACATTATTCCAAACTATATGCAAACGAAAAGCCAGCAAATCAAGGCTTAGAAGAAGCAGTCCCAAAGCTACCTGAAATGACGGATCTGGATGTGGAACCAACAATGAAAGAACTCTCTGAAGCCATCCAGGATATGAAAAATGGAAAAGCTTGTGGAGAGGATAACATTCCAGCTGAAGTCCTCAAAGAAAACCTTGAAACACTATTACCACACCTATACCACCTACTAATCGTGTGCTGGAAAACTGGAACAATTCCATCCGATATGAAAAATGCAAAAATTGTAACTCTTTACAAGAATAAAGGAGACAAAGGGGATTGTAACAATTACCGCGGCATATCATTGGTGAGTATTACAGGGAAAGCGTTCGCCAAAATCATACTCAAACGATTACACAGGCTCGCTGAAAGAATCTTACCAGAATCCCAATGCGGATTCAGAGCAGAACGATCAACTGCAGATATGATATTTACAGTCCGTCAACTACAGGAAAAATGCAGAGAACAAGGAAAACCACTGTACATGGCTTTCATAGATCTGACAAAAGCCTTCGACACCGTAAGCAGACCATCGCTTTACATTGTACTGAAGTCCATTGGATGTCCACCACAGCTATTGAAGCTGATCATCTCCTTTAATGACGACATGAGTGCATGCGTCCAGTTTGACGGAAACATCTCAGATAAATTTGCAGTGAAGACCGGAGTAAAACAAGGATGTGTACTGGCACCAACTCTATTTGGAATTTACTTTGCAGCACTCCTACAGTTCGCTTTTCAAGACTCCACAGATGGTATTTTCATCCGAACAAGATCAGATGGGTCTCTGTTCAACTTGGCCAGGTTAAAAGCAAAAACAAAGACTCGAGAAATCATGCTGCGTGAACTCCTCTTTGCAGACGATGCTGCAGTAGTAGCCCAAAACAACGAACAACTGCAAAATATGATGGACTTATTGTCAAATGCATGCGACCTCTTTTCCTTGACAATTAGTGATAAAAAGACAGAGGTAATCGGACAAGGTACACTATCTCCTCCCGACATTTCATTGAACGGCAACAAGATCAACTCAGTTGAAAAGTTTACCTATCTTGGCTCCACAGTAACAGCATCACTATCCCTGGATGAAGAACTAAACGCCAGAATTGGGAAAGCAGCTACAACTTTTGGCAGGTTATCTCAGAGAGCTTGGAACAACAAAAAGCTGACACCCAAGACCAAAATTCTTATTTATCAAGCTTGTGTCATCAGTACCTTGTTGTATAGCTGCGAAACGTGGACCACCTATACAAGACATGAAAAAAGATTAAACAGCTTCCATCTTCGCTGCCTGCGGAAAATCATGGACATCAGATGGCAGGACAAAATCACCAACAGCGAAGTTCTCAAACGAGCAAAGCTCACCTCAATTCAAGCAACACTGAGAACAAGACGACTCAGGTGGATAGGACATGTCAAAAGAATGGATGATAGTAGAATCCCAAACCAGATACTGTATGGTGAGCTAAAAGAGGGAAAACGTCAAAGAGGTAGACCAAAACTACGTTTCAAAGATATCTGCAGGACCACACTGAAAGATTTTGGGATCGATGAAAAATCATGGGAAAATGTGGCAGAAGATCGAACGACCTGGAAGGGAGCCGTCAGGAAAGGTGCTGCCAAATTTGAAAAAAATCAAAGAGAAATTAGGGAAGAAAAAAGACAGAAAAGGAAGGAAAAGACAAATGAAGTCACAAACGAAGGCGAGTATATGTGCTCACTCTGTGACCGAAGATGTAAATCGAATATCGGACGGATTAGTCATGAGAGGAGCTGCTCTCGGCATCTGTCTTGAAGTCAGAAAATGCTGCAAAGACCGTCTGCAAAGACGAAAAGGGTCGTATATATAGAGGAATGGTGAATGTGTGTGTGTTTGTATATATGTGTGTGTATGTGTGTGTAAGAGAGAGAGAGAGACAGAAAGAGATTGCGAGAGAGACTTGTTCTTATCTGGGAATAACTCACTTTAGTTCCAAGGTGAGATACCGTTGCTTTTCGACCCATATCTCAGCTGTCTAAACTACAAATGTGTACTGACTCATTGGGAAGTCTACCTGTCTAATTTATTGTAACTTGGGCCCAGCACAAGCAGGTAATCTGTTTGGTTAGTTTTTTTCCACTGCTAATATTCAATATGATACCAGTTCACTCGCCGGTTTTTCTTTTGGGAGATTCCTACAGGTAAAATATGAGCAATGTTTCGCCGGATAGAACAGAGTCACTGATCTATCTATCTATCTATCTATCTATCTATCTATCTATCTATCTATCTATCTATCTATCTATCTATCTATCTATCTATCTATCTATCTATCTATCTATCTATCTATCTATCTATCTATCTATCTATCTATCTATCTATCTGTCTATCTGTCTATCTATGTAAAACTCAAAGTCTGTACATATTTCCAGTCCTGCCAATAGACACATTAACTTTTGTTATTCGATGTATTATTACATCATTCATTTCCCCCACCGCTTCCATATTTTTGGTCTTAAACCGGCCCGTTAGCTTCTTTTACAACCAACGTTATCGAATATTTTTAAATAACCAAGCATTTCCCAAACCTCACAAAAGTAATACCTTTACTGTAATATCTGAACCTCTACAACGTGCCTTTTATGCTGGGCCGTGGCGTAAGAAGCAGACTAAGGCACTGTAAATCATAACTTTATTGCTCACACAAAAACCTTTACTATAACTGCGTGTCTAGCTGTATCATCATACACAGTGAAGACATTGCAGTAATTTTCGGTTGTAAATAATATAAAATATTTTCACAAAGAAGTAACTACTGCGGTGTCTGCAATGTTTGCGAGCTAGGAGTTACACAATTGTCTTGTCCTGAAAATGTCTTTACTGAAGAAATACATTTTACTATCATATTTTATTGTAGACATGTCTGTCTCTGGACGTCAACGAAACAATTTGCTTGTGTGAGACTTTTAGGTCTTTATTGTATGTGTGCGAGTGCTGAACAATCAACAATATTATTAAAGGAAAACTAGAAGCAACAGAAATGTGGTTCATACTAATGAGGATGCTGAAAATATCATGGACAGAAAAGAAGTCTAACCAAGAAGTGCTGGAAATGGCAAACATGAAAAGATCACTCATCAAGACGATACGAAGGCGACAGATGAAAATGGGGCATGTTTATCGAAAAAGAGTTGTGGAACAACTGAGTATGACAGGAAACATCGTAGGGAAGAGAAGTCGAGGACGCCAACGTGCAAACATTCATAAATAGCCTGAACATAATTATATTATGGATAACCAACAACACAAGGTGACGCATGGTAGCAAATGAGCATAATATAGGTCAGTGCGGTAAATAATGCCCGTTTGTACCTTTGTCACTTTGAGAAAGAGCCTACTGACGGCTTTTTGCAGTTTCAATCAGGCCAGAAATGTGAACACATTATAGATCCGCACATTCACCATAATTGTTCTATATTGTGTATATTGAACACAATAAAAACGTTTATTATTATTATTATTAAATTAACTTCAAAGCGCTGTCATAGAAGACCTTTCTTTTTCTTTTTTTTTTTAACTATCAATACAGAGGGACAGCATGGTCTAGAGGCAGGGTGCTCGCCTCTCATGCCGAAGGTACCGCTTGTGTCAAAATATCACGCGGATTAGGTGTGTAATTCATAAGTATTACTGAAAAGAAAGAGAAAAAAGTCATATCTCTAAAAGTTATGAGCGCATGAAACTTCAATGATTAATTTCTCATGATGGAAGGGAGACAGAACCTTATCATTCTAAGGGGGGCTTAATGACAAGTATGGAACCGGCTGGCCACTGGGTCAATTAGTAGTTTACCCTCAAATAGATCTTGGAGGGGAGGGGGGGGGCACTTATGGGGATGCCCAGTGTGCTAGGATCTTTGGCCCTATATGATCAGTCAATCAACCAATCAATGACTAGAGCTTTAAAAGAAAACTGAAACCCCTTGTTTTAAATGCACACAAACGTCAATACTGACTAAAATACTATAAAAATTCATAGTTTTTACATGGGGCCATAACCATGTCCGTAGTTTGGCATGTCCAGAGGCTTTGGTACGTGTGATCATTACTGTCAAACCTCGACATTTGTGGGTGGGAACTGCTGACTGTGTCAACGATCTTTTATGAACTATTGATCTGAGAATGGACAAGGTTTAAAGCTGGGATGTGGGATAAAATGGGAAGGAGAGGCAAAATGGTCAAGTAAGGGGAGAAAGTTCGTTGTTTTATTGTATATCTATCTATCTATCTATCTATCTATCTATCTATCTATCTATCTATCTATCTATCTATCTATCTATCTATCTATCTATCTATCTATCTATCTATCTGTCTATCTATCTATCTATCTGTCTATCTATCTATCTATCTATCTATCTATCTATCTATCTATCTATCTATCTATCTATCTATCTATCTATCTATCTATCTATCTATCTATCTATCTATCTATCTGTCTATCTATCTATCTATCTATCTATCTATCTATCTATCTATCTATCTATCTATCTATCTATCTATCTATCTATCTATCTATCTATCTATCTATGTATCTATCTATCTATCTATCTACCCGTCTATCTGTCTATCCATTTTCTATCTATCTATCTATCTATCTATCTATCTATCTATCTATCTATCTATCTATCTATCTATCTATCTATCTATCTATCTATCTATCTATCTATCTATCTATCTATCTATCTATCTATCTATCTATCTATCTATCTATCTATCTACCCATCTGTCTATCTAGACCCATCCTGCTTCGTACTTTGATACGTATTATTACTGCCCCGTTATTCAAACTTCCTCTTGTCTCTTTGCTTCATTTATCTTTCTGTTTCACAAACATTGCTGCCTGACATTTTGAATACTATAGAGTCGATAATAGTTCTTAAAAAAGGATGATGAAGGAAGGAATGGATTTGGCCGAAAGTAGCAGTGAATAGGTTAATACTTCTTTCTATATAGCCTACACGAAGTCAGTTTTTACATCCAATTGAAACTTGGCACGATGCCTCTGAACCACTGAACTTGCGCATTTAGCTAATAAAATGTTTTGTCCTTTTTTGATACACGCCCTTTCCGTTTATATAAAAAATCTTTCCTTTATTTTCCCCAAAATTGAATTTTCGGGGACGTAATTTTCAGGGTTCATTAAATAAACTGACCTATGTGCGCATTGCCCCAACTTTTACAGGTATGCATAGATTGGCATACTGTCTACTCCACTTCTGGGCACTATCATCCCCACGTTTCCCTCCCAAATCTTCTCATCTCACCCCATTTCTCTATCTTCACCACCCACAAAACCCTTTCCTCAATCTCTCTTCCCGTAGTTTTATTAGACGCCTAGCTTTTCGGAGATTAACTACAATGAGCCAGGGGTTCAAAGACGGCTATTTGTTTCCCCTCCGAAAGCGGCAGGGCATTCTACTATAAATGTGGTAAATTTCGGACATTAAAAAGGCAACAAACCCTATAACGCCGTTCAGAGACCGTGTGGGAAAGCGCATCATTGGGCGCTTGGCTGGAAAGGCGTAGCGGTGCGCACCTGTAAAGATCCGTAACCGGCTTGTGCGGTTATGAGTTATGATAATCATGAGAGTTGGAAGCCCCTGGGCCCGAGGTTTCGTGTTGAAAGCGACGGTTTTGAAGAGTTGCGTTGGATGGAGTATGACCCGTGGGTCACACAGTTTAATAGAGTACATAGGAAAACATGAAAGCATAGGTATTTACATAGTGAGAAATGAGTTCAAATTGTTGCGGGAAAAGAACTGGTCTGTGACTATAGGTTGAACGAAAATGACATCATACGCCCCTGTGTTTACTTCCGCCTTCCATAGTATTGGTAAATGCTGTGGAAAAAGTCTACCATTTGTGATAGCTTGGATGTCGATATCGAACGCCGGGCAAAAGCAAAAGCTCCTTTTCCGTGCCAAGGATTCGTACACGCGAGGGGGAAGTAGCAGAGGAACTGAATGAGAGAAGAAGACGTTTGTGGATAAAAGTCATACACAGAAAGGCATTTCCAGCTCTATAGTGCGGAAAAATCCATTTACTTTGAACTGATCAAATGTGTAGGCAATGCATTCGGCACTAAAGAATGAAACATTTTAAGATACAGTGTGATGTTTGGAAGCTCGGTCGGTTGTTAGCCGGCCATCTGTCCTGTCGCAGCTTATACAGATCAATGCCTTCTATGCTATGATGTTTGATTCTATCGTTTTTTTCGCAATGGGATCTTGTGAGTTTTCATTATAGGACACCATGTTCGTTGATCTTAGAGTACGTGTAAAATGGCTGGCGGGTCAAAGTTCAATTCTAAACCCATTTAACATGTATACTACTTTTTCTGCTTGCCAATTGTTTACTCTGGCTGTTACATATTGTTTTACATGTAGATGTTACACGCCGGTGTAAAACCCTGCCCGGTAGTTGCAGCCGAGCGAATAAAATTTTGCAGGACACTGTGGCTGTCTGACGTCATGCAACATTTATTTTTGTTTTCTTTTCCGTCGGATAAAAATGATCCAAAGACGACCACAAAGCAAAATAATGTACTTACCCAAATCAAAGATACTAGAAACAATAAGATGAGACAGCGAGCGAGTCTTTATACCTCTTCAAAAAGTCGAAATAAAATATTTCTAAGACGATTTCAAGCAAACTATTTCAACTGAATACAGAAAAATGGCTAATTTTTCATTTTCTAAGCACATATCAATTACCAAAGAAATATCTCTTCCCCCACCCCCACCCCCCCCCCTTCTTCTGAAGGGGATATCTCAGGCATTTGGTCTTTCGTCCTGGTCCCGATTTCACCGGATCAACTCACATTTTGTTCAAACACTCTCGATGCAGCAGTAAGAATTATTGAGGATCTATGGGGTCATAAGGTCATAGATACTTATAATCAAAATATGAATTGGGAATCACAATTAACTGTCACTATCTACCATATAATATTACTTAAAATTTTGAAGTTGCACTGAAAACGGAGGCAATATGAACGTCAGTAAGCTAACTTCAACTGCGTACGCCAATAAAAGCAATGGCTGACCTCATGGCTACTTTATCGTGACCGATGCACGGACATTGTCGATGGACGGTAACAAACTTTAAAACTCTCCAATACCTTTATCTTTAAGTCAATACGCTGACCACGAAGATTGACCAATTTAAGACGGGACTTGACCTTTGTTTAAAGTTTCAAACAATAAGATGCCACACAAGGATATTGGTTGACAAGCTTAAGGCTTAGTTTTCGTCTTAAGGCATTTGTCTTTGGCTCAAAGAGTGAAGACTGATAAAACAAGCGTTGATATGTATAGCAATCTATCTATCTATCTATCTATCTATCTATCTATCTATCTATCTATCTATCTATCTATCTATCTATCTATCTATCTATCTATCTATCTATCTATCTATCTATCTATCTATCTATCTATCTACCTATCTATCTACCTATCTATCTACCTATCTCTCTATCTATCTATCTATCTATCTATCTATCTATCTATCTATCTATCTATCTATCTATCTATCTATCTATCTATCTATCTACCTACCTATCTATCTATCTATCTATCTATCTATCTATCTATCTATCTATCTATCTATCTATCTATCTATCTATCTATCTATCTATCTATCTATCTATCTATCTATCTATTTATCTATCTATCTGTCTGTCTATCTATCTGTCTGTCTATCTATCTATCTATCTATCTATCTATCTATCTATCTATCTATCTATCTATCTATCTATCTATCTATCTATCTATCTATCTATCTGTCTGTCTGTCTGTCTGTCTGTCTGTCTATCTATCTATCTATCTATCTATCTATCTATCTATCTATCTATCTATCTATCTATCTATCTATCTATCTATCTATCTATCTATCTATCTATATCTATCTATCTTTCGAACGGTCTGTCTGTCTGTCCTATTTTATGTACAGTGAAAGTAAAGATTCGCCGGTGTATCTATTCATTTTTCTTAGTCAGAAAATTAAAATGAA